>WNGS01124687.1:0-13731 GCA_020271785.1 Procambarus virginalis | reverse complement strand
GAACACCCAAACTCACCGGGGTAGTGGGCCCTCGGGGCCTAGAGCGTGAAAGTGTTAAACATTATGTTATTTTCTGCTGTCCAATCAAAAACTTTGTTGATATCTGCTTGTAGTTTTTCAATGTCTTCCGCAGAGGAAATTTTCATGCTGATTTTCGTGTCATCTGCAAAGGATGACACGAAGCTGTGACTTGTATTCTTGTCTATATCTGATATGAGAATAAGGAAAAGCAATGGTACAAGGACTGTACCTTGAGGTACAGAGCTTTTAACTGCGCTTGGGCTCGATTTTATTTGATTGACTGTTACTCTTTGTGTTCTGTTCGACAAAAAATTGAGTATCCAGGGTCCTACTTTACCAGCTATTCCCATTGACCTCATTTTGTGTGCTATCAACCCATGATCACATTTGTTGACTGCCTTTGCAAAGTCTGTACACTACATCTACATTTTGCTTTTCTTCCGGAGCTTCTGTGATTTTTGTCATAGTGGTTGAGTAACTGTGACAGACAGGATCTTCCCGCTCTAAATCCATGTTGTCCTGGGTTGTGTAGTTCATTATTTTCCATAAAACTAGAAAGCTGATTCCTAATCACTCTTTCAAAAACTTTTATTATGTGAGATGTTACTGCAACTGGCCTATAATTTTTTGCCAAGGCCTTACTACCCCCTTGTGTAGCAGAGCTATATCTGCTGATTTAAGTGCAACCGGTATCTCCCCTGTATCCAGGCTCTTTCTCCATATTATGCTGAGCGCTCGCGCAACTGATACTTTACATTTCTTAATGAATATTGAATTCCACGAGTCCGGCCCAGGAGTTGAGTGCATGGGCACATTGTCAATTTCTCTTTCAAAGTCTTCCGAGTTTGTGTTAATATCCGTTATATTATCTGCAGCTTGAGTGTCATTCATAAAGAAGCTGTCTGGATCATAAACTTTGATGTTGTTTATTGGTATGCTAAACATAGCCTCATACTGGCATCTCAGAATTCACTAATTTCTTTGTTGTCCTCTGTGTTCTCCACCTTCAGTTGTAATTAGAGGTCCAATACTGGTGGAGGTTTTTGATTTTGATTTTGCGTATGTGAAAAAATATTTCTGATTTTTCTTTAACTCTTGTATAGATTTCTGTTCCAATTCCATTTCCTCAGACTCATATGATCACTTCAACATTTGTTCTATTTCTTCGATCTCCCTGTTTAGGTTTATTTTCCTATCTTGTGATAGTCGTGTCTGCCTAAGCATTTCGGGTATTTTTTTCCTTCTGCTGTACAGTCACCTGTGTTCTCTTTCTAACCCTCCTCACAGCCACATGCTTCAAGCAGATCTTGTATGCTTCAGCTGTCAGTTGAGCTATTCCGTGTGTGAGTTTTGTTGCTTAAGACCATTTCCCATTGAATGTTTGCAAGGTCTGCATTTATTTTCTCACAGTCGATCCTATTATTGTTGAAATTGAATTAATTGAATAACCCCTTCTCGCTTGTTGGGTCTCTCAGACCTACTACCATTATTTATGCTAGCTCGCACTTCAATGAGCTTATGGTCTGAGTATGTAGTATCTGAGATTGAAATGTCTGATTAGTTCATCATTGTTTGTGAATAACAAGTCTGGTGTGTTTTCGTTCCTAGTTGGTTCTGTGATCTGTTGATTGAACAAGAATTTGTCACAGAATCTTAAAAGTTCTCCGACTTGTCGTTGGTTATTTCCCTGCTATGGTATTTGTGTTTCCCATTCTCCATCTTAGACTTCGTAAATTGAAATCTCCATGGAAGATAATATCTGGTGCTGGGTTCGCTAGATTATCAAGGATCTTCTCTATTTTGTGCATCTGCTCTGTGAATTCCTCAACCGTTGTATCTGGCGGTTTATATATATTAGAACAATAATTAGGTTTATTTTTTCTATCTTAATTCCAAGTACCTCTACCATCTCATTAGTTGAGTTTAGTAGCTATGTGCATACCAGCTCCTCTTTAATATACAGACCTACTCCTCCAATTGACCTATTTTCTCTATCACATCTATATAAGTTATAATTTGGAATCAAGATTTCACTATGTAATTTTTCTTATGAGTTTCCGTGAATGCCCCAAATATTGAGTTTGACTCTAATAGGAGGCCATTTATGAACTTTACTTTATTTCTTGACTTTGACTTTAGACCTTGAATGTTTGCAAATATGAATGATTGTCCATATTGTGTGTCACTGCTGGAAGGTTTTGGTAGTTCTCCCTCCCCTCTATCCTGACCCAGGGTGTGCTGGTCTGGCAATGGTTTGTCCAGTTTGGAGTTGGTACTGTGGAGTGTGGTAGTTTCTGTGTAGTTGGGGGGTGTAGTATGTGTGAGGTTTGTTGATGAAACGTAGTCCAGTCTTGGGCTTTTTCCCCTCCCCATCCATACTCCTGCAACATTTCTGCCTGTCTGTTCCTCCCTCTGGGTCTGCTTGCCTCTAAAAAATTTCCCGGGCTATTATATTGGACTTCCTCTCTCATATGGTGCTGTGTACCTCTCACGTGGAAATCAGGGCAATGGAAATCATAGCATTTCCTCTCATTCACTGAGAGTTTGCATAACTTAGGGTGGAAATATCTACAATCTGTTCCAAAACGACATCTGCCTTTCCCTAACATGTTTCGGCATTACCGTGGGTCCATGAATGTGCATTCTGTGCACATTCATGGTGCAGATTCCATGCATTCAGTGCAGATATGGGCCTCTGGGCCCATATCTGCACTGTCCTTTTGCATAATACCTGCAAATATTTTCATCTGTGCTTGTATTCTTATTGTTTGTACCCATGCACAATTTGGCTACCTGTGTTATTTGTTCCAACTTTTTCGTTTCCTCATTCTTTCTTGGTATTGCCCTTATCTTTCTCTTTGTTGCTTTCGTCTTTCTCATTTGTGTTCTCATCCTTCTCATTGTTTCTCTCCTTACTCCTATTACCAGTTTGCTCTTCAGTATTAATTTGCCTTCATTTTTGTGTACCTCAACACAATGTCCTTCTACATTGCTAATTTGACTCCCTAAACTCTCAGTCCCTGGGTTGTGTTCAGTGTTTGTTGCTGTCTTTATATACTCTGCATATATTTCTGGTAGCTTTTGTGTGAATTGTAGCCTATGTACTTCAGGAATGTCATTCATTAGTTTGGTGATGTTTTCCCACATCTGTCTATCATTGTGACAGATCCAGTAGGTACCTTGTCTGTTTGCATTTTGTGTAGGTCATCCTGTACAACTCAGGTGAAATCTTATGTTACAAATGTTACATACAATCCCTACAACACTCTTCCGAAGTGGTTTAACCACTTAACTGCACCAGCCGAGTATTCTCGGTCGGAGGGAAACTGCGCCAACTGAGAAAACTTTTTTTTTTATTTTTCCGTACCCATTCTAAATGTGTGCGAGATTGGTTGTGTATGAAATGGACTCTTAGAACCTCCAGTGAGAGGTAGCCATCTTGGAAAAAAGTTCCCAGACTGCCCTAGGGCTGCTGGCTGGGATAGTACTGAATGAGCAACCGTGGGTGGCGCACGCGCCTCTGGCTCCCAAACACCTGTCCGACTCGGTGTTGAAAAATAACGCTGTCGGTGAAATTCAAACCTTATTGTTTGAAGAGCATAAGGGTCATGATATTGGTGAAGCTAGGCGCAATAATGACCTAACACAAATACCATCACAATCATCCCATACCCTCCCTATTCCTCCTCCCCCCCCTCACCCCGTATCCTCCATGTCCCCCCTATCTCCTTAACCCACACCCTACCCGTTCCCCCTTCCCTTAAACCCCCACCCCCCACCCCAAAACCCTCTGCGACCCTGCAAACCACCTTACAGACCCTCTCACCCACAGAACAGCTTCCCACACCAGTAGAATACTCGCCAAGAAAGGGATATGTAAATGAACAGAAGAAAGTGAGCTTCAAGGCCATGTACACTAACATAGATGGGATTACAAATAAAACTAGTGAACTTGGAGAGTGGGCACTAGAAGAAAACCCAGACTTAATAGCACTCACAGAAACAAAGCTAACGAAAATCATAACAAATGCAGTGTTTCCACAGGGCTACTATGTAGTGAGAAAAGAGAGAGAAGGGAGAGGAGGAGGTGGTGTGGCTTTGCTACTAAGAGAAGGTTGGAGTTTCGAAGAGATGGTAATTCAGAACTGTGAAGCTTTCAGGGACTACATATCAGGCACCATTGCAACTGGAGGACAGAAAATTATAATAGTAGTCATATATAACCCCCCACCGAATGACAGAAGACCCAGACAGGAATATGATAAAAACAACATGGCCACCATCAATATAATAGAGAGAGCAGCTTCTGTGGCTAGCAGGAACGGATCCAGACTTCTAATCATGGGAGACTTCAACCATGGGAAGATAGATAGGGGGAAAAGAGACCCACACGGAGGCCCAGACACATGGAGAGCTAAGCTGCTGGATGTGGCAACAAGAAACTTTCTAAGTCAACACGTCAAGGGACCGACAAGAATGAGAGGAGGGGATGAACCAGCCTTGCTTGATCTGATATTTACCCTGAGTGGGATATAAGGGAAGTTAAGTTGGAAGCCCCCTTGGGAATGAGTGATCATAGTGTATTGAGCTTTGAGTACCTGGTTGAGCTAGGAATTATCACCCCCAAAAAAGAACTGGGAACCAAAGGGCTGGCGTACCGAAAGGGAAACTATGAGGAGATGAATAAATTCCTATGGGATATACATTGGGACACAGAACTCGGAACCAAGTCCGTACAAGACATGATGGACTATGTCACCCAAAAATGTCAGGAGGCTGTAAGCAGGTTTGTCCCAGCCCAACAGGAAAAAACAGAGAAGCAAAAGAAGAATCCGTGGTTTAACCACCGTGCTGCGCAGAGTTTATTGAGAAATTCCCCGGTGCGGTGTGCATGAAATGAAGTGTTCCCAAAAAATTATTTTTTCTTCGTAAAATGATAAATTCCCTTCCCTGAACATGTCTATGTAAATATAAATACCAAATTCCACTTACTTTGGCTGTAGGGACGTGGACAAAGTGCGCTGTGACGTCATCAGGGCCTGGTCGCCCGTGCGTGACTCGCCCAGACACGGTCGCGCGGGGCATTCAAGCATAGTCTTGAAAAGATCGCTTTGTATGGTCCCACACAGGAAGAGATTCAGCACACCTCAAGAGTGTCCATCAGTCAGGAAGATTTCAGCTAGCCTCAAGAGTGTCCATCAGTCAGGAAGAGATTCAGCTAGCCTCAAGAGTGTCCGTCAGTTGGGAGAGATTCAAGCTTCCTTGAAAATATCTATGGAAAACACCAAAATGGAAGCCGCTAACACTGTTCATCTATGCCATTTGTATCAGATGCATCATCACTGAACGCAGAAAACGATTCATCTAAGTATCATCTAAATAAATAGCATAGGATTGCAAGAGTGACGCTCAGAGCCTCAACTGGATACGCTCGCTGTATCGTCCTCATAGGTGCTGTATCACTTGCATCCGACCTTTGTGTTAGGTCCTTATTGCGCCTGGCTTCCCCAACATTATGACCCTTATGTTCTTCAAACAATAAGGTTTGAATTTCACCGACAGAGAAATCAGGGAAATCTTCAACACCGCGTCGGACAGGTGTTTGGGAGCCAGAGGCGCGTGCACCACCATGGTGGGTCCGTAGAATTACCCAAATCTACCCAAATGTACCCAAATCCTCCTAGCATTACGTAAGTAATGAAGAAATATGATATATTTACTTACTGTAATGTTGGTGCTGCACGTAGAACACGATCAAACCTATTTTCACTCTGAAATAATGTAATTTCATATCGAAATTCGAAGTAAATATGTAGCAGGTGACGCCATAGGAAGTCGACGGTCCAAGCGACAAAATTGTGGAGCGACTTATCCAAGATATATGGTCGCCTGGAGAGTGTTTGCTGCCATATCAGCCTCCTGTACACAGTGATTCAGTCGTCGCACTTCTTTGCTCAAATTGTCGCAAATTTAATTAATGATATTAACAAGTAGAATGGGTATTTGTAATAATATCTTTCATAAATACCCACAAAACATTTAATATTTATTTAAAAAAATGTGTCTGGAAGTTAAATCAACTCCACAGGACAATAATTTTGTTATATAGATACTAACGTTATTCGTTTGTATGCGTTCGCTACTTAAACTACCCATGTCCTTTTCGTTCATAGAACACCGAACCCTACACGCTCTCTGATATATTGCTTAATTAATAGAGATTCACAAATAAAACTTAGATTTGTATATGTTATCAGAAAGGCAGAGATAAAATAGTTTTTGTGAATCCATCACAGAGATTATATCTTATTAGACAGGAAAGATATTCATATTTTAAACAAGGTTTCTTGGCCGACGCTCTCCCTATCGATGGGATCTATGATCTTTCGAAGATCAATGTTAATTTAATCTAAATATTGTAATAAACGAAGTTTTCTATGTCATAATAAAGATAGAAATATAAGCTGAAGATATATGCCTTTTTACAGTTACGTGATGGCTATCTCAGGGAGTGTGAAGGCCTGCAAACAAGTGAATTAATTGTGTAATTCATTTGCATATGTGCAAAGTAACATCAAAGGTCTATATGTCAGCATAAACAAAGATGTAGACGATAATGTGACTACATTTCAAGTAAAATATATCTTAAATGAAAGCCAAGACATGGTTAAATAAATAGCCAATACCACACCATCGTCGGTGTCCGGACACATGAAAACTTCCAATGCATCAGTGTCCTTTTTTTTCCAAAGCTTAAGGGTTTGACATTATTGATAGTGTATGAACTGAATATGGCAAAGTGATCACTAACTAATTCATGAACAATTGATCCTCCGACAGCATTATCAATGAGACCGTGACCAATGACATAATCAAGCCTGCCACCCATGAGGTGTGTGACGTTAGAGGAGTCAAAGTTGAATACGGACATGTTATTATCTCTTAAGTATTTTACAAAGACTCATCAGTGTCCTGCCAGGCGGGCAATACAGGCTTCACAATTCAGAAAAAATTAGTAATTAAATACAGATATAAACTTTGTTTTCAAACGTTTATTGTAACAATATCTCGAGTATAAGAATCAAGATATATTTTGGACTTAACAATTTCCTATAAAGTTGCAATGCTACCTTAATTGTATATGATCATCATCATATACAGACAGAAATTAACTTATAAAATGTTGAGGTTAAGATAGACGTATGTTAATTATGACGCATAATCACTCTTCAGAACTTAATTATAAACCATAATATTATAATTATAATAATTCATTTTTTAGGGGAACTGGAAGCCACAGTATATTCATACACGATAGGCTTTTATCAAGGTCATCCTTAAGGTCGAATTACTGACCCCGCCTAGGATGCAACCCCACAACAAGCTGACTAATTCCTGAGTACCTACTTACTGCTAGGTGAACAGTCGCATTACGTGAAAGGAAATTTACTCAACCATTTCTGTCCCGCCCAGGATTCGAACACGGAATTCTCGATTGTGCGTCGAGAACGAACAAGACTAATACTGGGACCCCTATACATATGATGATATGTTTTATATTATCAGAAAATCGGAAACAAAATTTATTTGTAAATATTGGTCATTAAAGTATTTTGGAAACAGAGGTGTAATTTTTAGTTATCTTAATATAGAGCACGAATATCATACTCATCCTGTGAATGGGAGTTTATTGTGCACCCCATACTCATCCTGTGAGTCCTGTTTACGTGCACCCTATACTCATCCTCTGTGCGGTAATTTATTGTGCAACCCATACTCATCCTGTTACCAGTAGTTTGTTTAACCCCATACCCATCCTGTGACCTGTAATTTATTGTGTAACCCATACTCATCCTGTTACCAGTAGTTTGTGCACCCCATACTCATCCTCTGTGCGGTAATTTATTGTGCATCCCATACTCATCCTGTTACCAGTAGTTTGTGCAACCCATACCCATCCTGTTACCTGTAATTTATTGTGCAACCCATACTCATCCTGTTACCAGTTGTTTGTGCACCCCATACCCATCCTGTGACCTGTAAATTATTGTGCAACCCATACTTATCCTGTTACCTGTAGTTTATTGTGCACCTTATACTCATTCTGTGAGTCATATAGGACATCGTACAACCCTTTCTCATCGTGTGAATCTTTGTTTACTTTGCTCTCCATACTCATCCTCTGTGCGATAGTTTCTTATGCATCCCATACCCATCGTGTGAGTGGTAGTTCATTGTGTACCCTATATACTCATCATGTGAGCATAGGGTACACAATGAGTCCATTTGTACTCCATAGTCATCATCAAGAAGTGTATTTTACCAGCATTGTAATACAAATTAAGAATAAAGTCTTAACTGGAGTACGGACCCATAATCAAAATAAGAGCCATCACTAATTATCATGACAAACGGCCTAGGCTACACTTCCGCCTTCGACAAGCTGCCGCCGGAGGTGGGTAGTTTATTGTACACCCCCGCACCCCCAGCCCTGGGGAGCGGGCATTGGAATGTGGACATGTAAACCATTACCCCCCCCCCTCACTCCTCCTGTTAACAATAATACAAATAATAACAAAAAAAACTAATAATATTAATAAAAATAATAATGAAGAAACTTACTGTAATACCCTTGTGCTTGAATGAAGATGAAGGAAAGACTCAATAAATGTGTAAGTGTATTAAAAACTAAATTTTCAAATCTAACCTTCATTCCTTCTCAATGTGCTGTATACCATGAAATGATTATACATTGTTCTATTGTGAACATTGTATACAGGGCCTCAGGATATACATCCCCACAACAATGAACTACCTCCCAGGTATCTAATTACTGCTAGGTGAACAGCAGGTCATCTAGCAGTGAACACCACCTGCCAGCTCACCTAGTAATGAACACCACCTGCACATCGCACCGCACCACCTGCCAGCAGGTGCAGAAGTACGATGGAGAGAGCAAAGTATACAATATTTCAAGTATAGGAATAGAGATATATTTAGGATTTAACGTTTTCCTATAAAGTTTCAATAATACCTTTATTTGATGGTGCTACATAGCCTTCCCGGCTTGGTGCCTTCTTTGATAATTACTTACAATTATTGAAGTTTATCATCATCTTTTACAAAAAGAAATTAACATAAAAATGTAGTCATTTTAATACACAACAGGCATAACTGTGGCGTGCTTATCTCTGAAGCTAGACACAGGTATAATGAAATAATCAATGATGGAGTCAGAGTTTGTCTCCTGTGGATTCCTTCCCATATTGGTCTCCGAATGCATGATGGAACTGATGAGTTGGCCAAGACATTTGCTCGTAAAGAGGGAATTGATTACCAACTTGGACTGCCTTTGAGCAGCCTGAGGGCAGTAATATCCCGGGAACATCAACTAAATTTCGGAGACTTGAGGCAAAGTGAAACTCACACCAGTTACTCCATCTATCATTATTCTATTATGCAGGAAGAACCGCACGTCTATGGGTCATCCAATAATGTTAGCAGACTTCTTGATGTTACCACTGCTAGGCTTAGGCTCGGCTACAAGTACCTCTGGGAGTTTGTAACATCTGCTGATGTAGATCTGACTAAATATAAACTCTGTCAGCAGAACTATTCGCATACTTTGCGTCATTATATAATGGAATGTGAAAAAAATCACGGAACTTAGAGATAACACCATCAATGGTTTCCAAGAAATGTGTAAGCACTTCATTCATAATGATGTGCTGCCCGAAATCTTAGCGAAGTATCCAAAATTTGCTTACTGTAAGTAATGCATGCACATGACTGTAAAGCTGCCGCCCAGTTGGGTGGGTGTGGAGTACATGACTGTAAAGCTGCCGCCCAGTTGGGTGGGTGTGGAGCACATGACTGTAAAGCTGCCGCCCAGTTGGGTGGGTGTGGAGCACATGACTGTAAAGCTGCCGCCCAGTTGGGTGGGTGTGGAGCACATGACTGTAAAGCTGCCGCCCAGTTGGGTGGGTGTGCAGCAAGAAGACTAGTAACTGTGTGACTCACCATAGATGTAAAGTGCCTTGTATAGTGACTGTTGTGAGCCTCTTGTTGATCACTTGTGACACAAAAGATTATTTGTGTGGGGGTGATTAAATATGTATGTGTATGTATACATGTATATGTATGTACATGTATGCATGAGTATATGTATATATAACATTAATAATTTTGTAACTAGCGTCAAAAGATTGTTATTTGCTTAGTTAAACGAACTAGAGGGTTCAGTTCCTGAACCGATTATGTGCCTCTGTAATCCTTTACACAACCGCCCACGGGGTGGGTATGGGGTGCATTATAAAGAAAGAAATTGAAAAACAGAAGTCGATATGTATGTAAATTATGATACCGGATAAGATCACTATTAAGAAATTAATTATAAACCACAATATGTTCTGTATCATCAAAAATTCGGAAACATATCATATATTTTCAAATATTTGTAATTAAAGTATTTATTTAGGAAATATGTATTTTAGTTTCCCTAGTTAGCTCTGAGAACACATTCTTGCAGCAAGAATTTCTTTCCACCAATTTGAGAGGTGCTAATGAGACTATAGTCTCGACCCACTGGACAGGTCATGAACAACAATCAACTATTTATTTATTTATTTATTTATTTATGCATATACAAGAAGGTACATTGGGAATGTGTGGATACATAAAATGGTAATTACAGTCTTGTAAAGCCACTAGTACGCGCAGCGTTTCGGGCAGGTCCTTAATCTAAGAAAATTTTAAGTAGGTAAATACTTGCAAGATTTATAAAAAAATGATAACAGATACATGGCAAGAAAAAAAATAGAGAAAATTGTAGGTACAGTGGATTAAAGCACATAGGCAGCTAAGATTGATTGCAATGACAGCTTGAATGGTAGTTGACAAAAATTGGTAGGCACAAAACAGCATATGGCTAGCACATAAAAGAAGACAGCAATGAACACAATGATAAGGTTGGTAGGGTTAAATACATAAAAATTAGGAGATTGGGTAACACTAGGTACAGAGCAAATTTAAAGCTCAGTGTAGGAAACTAAGAAGATGAAATCAGGTACTTTTTGGTTTTGTTTTTAAATAAGGCAAAACTTTTACAGTTTTTCAATTCACTAGGGAGTGAGTTCCATAGACTAGGTCCCTTAATTTGCATAGAGTGTTTACACAGATTAAGTTTGACCCTGGGGATATCAAAGAGATATTTATTTCTGGTGTGGTGAAAATGGGTCCTATTACATCCATCCAGGGAGAGTTTCAGAGCATGGTTTGCATTTAAAAACAGGGTTTTGTAAATGTAGTTGACACAAGAGAATGTGTGGAGGGAGTTAATATTTAGCAAGTTTAGAGATTTAAACAAGGGAGCTGAATGTTGTCTAAAAGCTGAGTTAGTTATTATTCTGATAGCAGATTTTTGCTGCGTGATGATGGGCTTAAGGTGGTTTGCAGTGGTAGACCCCCATGCACAGATACCATAATTAAGATAGGGGTAGATTAGTGCATAATATAGTGAGAGGAGAGCGGAGTTAGGAACATAATATCTGATTTTGGAGAGTATACCAACTGTTTTAGAGACTTTCTTAGTTATGTGTTGTATGTGGGTGCTGAAGTTGAGTCTCTTGTCTAGGAATAGGCCAAGAAACTTGCCATCATTTTTATTACTGATGTTAATATTGTCTATCTGTAGCTGAATTGCATTTGATGATTTGCTTCCAAATAAGATGTAGTAAGTCTTTTCAATGTTTAATGTTAGTTTGTTAGTTGACATCCAGAAGTGGACTTTTTTTAATTCATTATTCACAACATTATTTAGTGTATGTGGGTTGAGGTCTGAATAGATAAGGGTAGTATCATCAGCAAACAATATAGGTTTGAGAATATTAGAGACATTAGGCAGATCATTTATATATATAAGAAATAGAAGAGGTCCTAAGATACTGCCCTGAGGCACTCCAACGGTAATTGGTAGAGTGGAAGAAGTTGTATCATTGATAGTTACATATTGGTGTCTGTCACTAAGATAGGATCGGATGTAGTCAAGGGCAAGGCCACGGATTCCATAATGCTGAAGTTTAAGTAAGAGGTAGTTGTGATTAACAGTATCAAAGGCTTTTCTTAGGTCAATGAAGAGTCCAATTGGAAACTCATTTTTGTCAAGGGCTGAGTAGATTACGTCAAGGAGACTAATGATTGCATCGTTGGTGCTCTTTTGGGACCGGAAGCCAAACTGGCAGGGGCTGAGTATGTCGAATTTTACGAGGTAGGAATAGAGCTGTTTGTAAATAATTTTTTCAAATATTTTTGATAGAATGGGTAGATTTGATATTGGTCTATAATTATTTATGTCCGCCGGATTGCCTCCTTTATGGACTGGCGTTACTCTTGCTTTTTTGAGGATATCAGGGAAGGTGTGACACTCTATAGATTTGTTGAACAGTAGGGCTATGGGTGAGGCAAGGGCATGGGAGGCTCTCTTGTATACAATGGACGGAATTTCACTGGTGTTCCCTGCCTTGGTTTTTAGAGAGTGTATGATGGACACAACATCTGCCGGGCTGATTGGTGAAAGGAGAAGAGAGTTTGGATAGCTGCCTGAGAGATATGTGTTAATATGTGTCTGAGTCTGTGGGATTTTACTGGCAAGATTAGCACCAACCGATGAAAAGAAACTATTAAATTCATTTGCCATTTCTAAATCAGTTGACAGTATATCCCCATCCTTGTAGAGCTTTATTTGGTTATGTGAGTGTTGCTTAGTTCCTAGGATACTAGAGATTGTTTTCCAAGTGCTTTTCATGTTACCTTTGCTTCATTGAATCTATTCACATAATATGCTAGTTTTGCCTTTCTTATGATACTGGTAAGCATTGATGAGTACCTTTTAGCTACTTCCTTTGAAACTAGGCCAATCCTAAGTTTCTTTTCATATTCGTGTTTCTTGTTGATTGAGTTGAGAATGCCACTTGTGAGCCATGGATTGTTTAATCTTTTGTCAGTTACTTGGTAAGAAGGGGACAATGAAGGTTGTAGAGACTGAGAGTTTTGGAGAGGAAGAGGGTAGCTAATGAATTTATATCCTGGGTATTATTGAATTCAGAATCCCAGTTAATATTGTGAAGTGCATCTGTAAGATTGCCTAAAGCTGATTCACTGTGTAGCCTAAATGAAAGTTTCTTGCTTTTTGGTGGTGTTATGTCCATGTTTGCTATGAGAAAGGTAGGATAGTGGTCAGTTGTTCTGTCGTAGATTATACCAGGTACAAGGGGAACTGTTATGTTTGTCCATATGTGGTCCAAGGTAGTGGCTGATGTTTGAGTGACTCGGGTAGGTTTGGTGATTGTGGGGATTAGCATACAGGAGTTCATGCTGTTAGGAAATAGTCAACTTGAGAGCAATTTTGTTTACCCAGGTCAATATTAAAGTCTCCTCCCAGAATGATGTGGTTTTTGTTGAGATTGTTGTTTATAATAAGATTCCTTAGGTTGTCTGAGAAAGAAGCTATGTTAGTGTTGGGAAATCTATAGATGGCTCCAATAGTCAAAGAGGATTTAAGGGATTTAATTGTGAACTGAGCAAAAGTATATTCACAGTATCATCTCTGTCACTAATAACACTGTTGCAGATAAATGTATCTCGGTAATATATAGCTGTGCCACCACCTTTTTATTAGGCCTACAGTTATGAATGGCTTTGACTATAGCACCA
>WNGS01124675.1:0-15103 GCA_020271785.1 Procambarus virginalis | reverse complement strand
GTGTGTGTGTGGGGGTGTGTAATTACCTAAGTGTAATTACCTAAGTGTAGTTACAGGATGAGAGCTACGCTCGTGGTGTCCCGTCTTCCCAGCACTCTTTGTCATATAACGCTTTGAAACTACTGACGGTTTTGGCCTCCACCACCTTCTCACTTAACTTGTTCCACCGTCTACCACTCTATTTGCGAAGGTAAATTTTCTTACGTTTCTTCGGCATCTGTGTTTAGCTAGTTTAAATCTATGACCTCTTGTTCTTGAAGTTCCAGGTCTCAGAAATCTTCCTGTCGATTTTATCAATTCCTGTTACTATTTTGTACGTAGTGATCATATCGCCTCTTTTTCTTCTATCTTCTAGTTTTTTGCATATTTAATGCCTCTAACCTCTCCTCATAGCTCTTGTCCTTCATTTCTGGGAGCCACTAGTGGCATGTCGTTGCACCTTTTCCAGTTTGTTGATGTGCTTCTTAAGATAAGGCACCATACACCGCTGCATATTCCAGCTTTGGTCTAATAAAAGTCGTGACAATTCTTTAGTATTTCTCCATCCATGTATTTAAAGCAATTCTTAGGTTAGAAAGTGCCATAGGCTCCTCGCACAATGTTCTTGATGTGGTCCTCAGGTGACAGTTTTCTATCTAAACCACCCCTAGATCCCTTTCTTTATCAGAATTCTTTAAAGATTTCTCACATAATTTATAGGTTGTGTGGGGTCTATGTTCACCAATTCCACATTCCATAACATGGCATTTATTCACATTAAATCCATTTGCCATGTTGCTCCAATACTTATTTTGTCCAGGTCTTCTTGAAGGGCATGACAATCATCTAGGTTTCTTATCTTCCCTATTATCTTAGCATCATCAGCAACATGTTCATGTAATTCTGTAATCCCTCTGGTAGATCGTTTATGTAGTCAATGAACATTACCGGTGCAAGAACTGAACCCTGTGGTACTCCACTCGTGACATTCCTCCAATCCGATACCTTGCCTCTGATACGGCCCTCATTTTTCTGTCAGTTAGGAAATTTTTCATCCATGTTAGTAGCTTACCTGTCACCCCTCCAATATTTCCAGTTTCCAGAACAACCTCTTATGGAGAACTCTGTCGAAAGCCTTTTTTAGGTCCAGATAGATGCGTGTGTGGTGTGTGTGTGGTTGTGTGTGTGTGTGGTGTGTGTGTTTGTTGGTGTGTGTTGTGTGTGTGTGTGTGTGTGTGTGTGTGTGTGTGTGTGTGTGTGTGTGTGTGTGTGTGTCAGGTACTGCGAATGTATGATACCGTGAGATCGTGCGTGCATTTGTACCAACACGCAGCCAACGTAAACACTGCCTTTGTAATATTTAAGAAAAAACTCCGTAGGTAGACTAAGCCGGACTTAATCCTAGAAGCATGTTGCACTTCCGGGACTAATCTGCAACGCTGAGAGCCTTGTTAACGCCGGAGGGGAAGCTGCTGCACCGGGAGATACTGCGAGGCCGTTACACAAATACGACAATAAACACACACACACACGCAAACAAGTACAGACACACACGTAAACACGTACATACACACAAATGAACACACATATGCAAGGTATGCCAATATATGAACTGCCTTTCGAATTCTGCTAAATGAGTACTTCAAAACTCTCTTACAAGTATAATTTACATGATACACATGTTTCCTGTGTATCAAACATGTGAGACCAATTCTTTAATATGAAGCTCAAGCGCTGAGACTCCATGTCATTAAATAAGAAATGAGGCTCTCTAATATCCAGAGGTATGCTACCAACCAGCGGAAGTTCTGAATGGCATCAGTTACAAAGAATGACTCAAAGATTCATTCCACGTCATTATAGGAGAGAACAATAAGGAGACATGATGTCTACAGTTTCCAAACAATTGGCATGGACAGGTTTTACTCATTGTGGTATATGAACTAGAGAGACAGGAGGAGACTAAGAACTAGAAGAAGCCCCTGAGATATTAGCAGCCTTTTTTCAGTTTCATAGTGAACAAATGGAATGCCCACAAAACCAACCTGTAAATGCAGTTTTGGCAGAACCCAATGTCATCGAGAACCTGTTCAATAAATGATTAATGGAGACAGGCTGAACCAATAAAAAAAAACCTCAACCTACTCAGAGAAAAGTAAAGCGAATTATATGGAAATGGCAAAATAATTATGCCCAATATCTCTGAAAGGAGGAAGAAGAGAGAGATACATGATCTGAACATTCAAAATACTAAGACGAAATTGCTAGAAAGACGAAATACTATTTGAAATAGGTGGGGCATAAAGAATGAGATATTAGTGGAAAATGGTTTCCATAATAACACACAAAGCTGATAGAAAACCTTTTTCAGTACCAGAGACGTAAGTAATTATAATACCAGAGAGTGAAAAGGTGGTGTCAAACTCAATACACCGATTTAATTGAAGATATAACAGAAACAAAATGATATTCAGGAACCTGTTCGAAATTGGGTTTAATGTTGAGATTCGCGACCCAAGAGTCACGCTCATCCCCACATGTGCAGATTGATGAGTACACTCTCATATTAGCAAACACTCACACCTATTCCCATAAACACATTTTTTGCTGTGCTCTAACCACCCCATTTATTAAATTTTCTGATTTTTGCTTCATCAATCCAGTCATAACTGTGAATTATTTTAAACAAATATTAACAGAATAAATATCTATATTATTGTAGCTCTCAAAAACATAACAAATAAGCTGCAAACGTTTTTGCACCACCATAAACATGGTCAATGTTTACCCCTCACCCCAATGTTTACCCCAATGCTGTGAGAGTTAAGAGGTTACCCTTACTCCTCACAGCAATAATATTCATATCGAATAAACACCATTCATTCTCAATTACATTAATTTTGAGGCAAAAGTCCTGAACTCTGAGAAACAATATAGGTTGACCCTCCTATCACCTGACTGGCAGCTTCCCTCCCTGCCTTTGTCACCTTGACTCACTCTAACTTAATTTGTCTCTGTCCTCTGATGGAGGGAAAAAGAAAACGCAGCTAATATCACCTCTTTGCTGTAGGGAGATGTTATTGTGCCTGTTTGTGGGCGAGGGAGAATATTTTTTGTTTGCGTCAATGGTTGGGTGGGAGGTGTGCTTTTGTATTTTGTGTGTGTGCTAATGTATGATTTGTGATTAAATACAAGACGTTTTCTCGTATTTAATTGTAGAGAAAGCTTGTGTTTGTTTGGTGAGTGAGTGGTGCTTTTTCACGAGTGTAGAAACAGTGATTTCACATGTTGGTACTCACCTATTGGTACCAGTAGTACAGAGTTTCAGCTCTTGGAGCCCGTAATTCCAGTAGCCACATTCTTCCTTATGTTCAACAGTCTTCTGTGAGCTGCTGTGCCACAGGTTATCTGACAATCCACGAAAACACAGCCCATCCTCTACTGTATTACCTGTTACTCGATTATAGTTTTCTCAAGTTTCCGAGGCAAAATTTCCAAATTCTCAATTCATGTTTGTGTTGCATTAAGTGGGATTTTCTCTCCAGTTGTTGTACTAGCATGTTTCTTACCGTCTTTTGCATTACGCTACATAATATGTTAAGCACTTTATATATATATATATATATATATATATATATATATATATATATATATATATATAATATATATATATATATATATATATGTATATATATATATATATATATATATATATATATATATATATATATATATATATATATATATATATATATATATATATATATTTGAAGTATACTAATTGCCTTTGTGTTGCTTGGTATGTACCCGGTGTGTGTGCGTGTGCTCCTGGGAAGAATAGATGACTCCAAGACGTCTGGGATCGATAGAGGACGCTCGCTTACTTATTTTTTCACGTCACTTCCCGAATATTATTTTCACGCCTTTGTTTCTAGTAATACACTAGAGAGCCAGCCCCTAGGGTGCACGTAACACGAGACACCACCAGGAACGGTTATACTACTTGTCTAGTAAGAGCTACTTGTCTTGTATTATAGTAATGATCCTATAACAAAGTTTCTTATTCTAATGTTCAAAGACATCAATCAACTCCTAATTAGGGGACAACACTCAACGTTTCAAGACGCTCCTCTGGGAAGCTTGTGCGAGGAAGTTTATGAAATCTCCTTAAGTTCCATTCCAGATATCCAAGATCTGGCGTACGTGTGGGGCAGTAAGGTGATCATACGTTTCAGTGTTAGAGAAGAAAACTTTTGTGTTTGTGGTGGACTTGGGGAGTGTTGGTGTGTGGTAGAGGAGCGGTTTGTTGATTGCATGTCGTGGGAGTGGAATATAATTGTGTGTGTAAGTGGTTGAGGTGAAGTTTATTTTTCAGTAGTGCAGGAAAGGACTGTTTGTATGGTGCAAGAGAGGTTTGTGTGTGTGTGGTGGAGGAATAGTTTGTGTTTTAGTGTTGCCATGTAGGAGCCGGTCGGCCGAGTAGGAGCAGGTCGGCCGAGTGGACAGCACACTGGACTTGTAATCCTGTGGACCTGGGTTCAATCCCGCGCGCCGGCGAGAAACAATGGGTAGAGTTTCTTTCACCCTATGCCCCTGTTACCTAGCAGTAAAATAGGTACCTGGGTGTTAGTCAGCTGTCACGGGCTACTTCCTGGAGGTGTAGGCCTGGTCGAGGACCGGGCCGCGGGGACACTAAAGCCCCGAAATCATCTCAAGATAACCTCAAGATGTGAGTGAGCTTGTTTGTATAATGCTGGTGGGGTTTGCATGTGTTACTGGAGGAAGAGTGTACTTGTGTGGGTTGTGTAGATGAGGTTTGATTGTGTTAGTGGTGGAGAGGTGGAGGTGCACTTGTGTCAGTGGCGGTGTAGTGGGCTTGTGTTTGTGTGGTTTAGGTGTTAGCTCAATTATTCATAATCTAAATATTAGCACTCTTATTTTATATTCAAGCTATTGAATGAATTGGCTTCTACTGTATTCTCACCTAGTTGACTCCATTTTTCTATTAATACAAATTTTCTTGCACCCTTATGACCCATCGGTTTTTCTAGCTTCCAAACATACTCTCTGGTTCTTCTGGAATTTATTAAGAACATTTCCGCTTTTTCCTTTTCCACTCTGTCAATTTCATTAAGTAGTTCTGTGCCTCTGAGGCAAGACTTAGTGTTATATATTTAGGTATTTCCCTTTATTTGTTTCACAGAAAAGTTCCTTGATCACTCTCATCCATCGTACTAGATTTCATTCAGTGTAAAACTTCATCATGTTACAATTACTGGTATTTAATTTCAATAGCCATTTATTGGGCCAATTCTGCAGTATAACTTCTCTGAGTATGCAACAATTTTCCTCTGTCTCTACTCTTATTATTTTATTTATTAATATGTATCACTAACGTGAAGATTTCGACCCCACAGTTACAGATGAGTGTGTAGGGTTCAGGAGGGGGGGGGGGGCGTGAAGAAGGGGGCGTGAAGGGGGGGGGGGCGTGAAGGGGGGGGCGTGAAGGGGGGGGGGCGTGAAGGGGGGGGCGGAAGGAGTCCTATGTCATTATTCGAGATTGTTGCAAAAATAATGAGACGCTTCAAGACAGGGGAAGCGTTTCCGTGTGTGTGTGTGTGTGTGTACTCACCTAGTTGTACTCACCTAGTTGTGCTTGCGGGGGTTGAGCTCTGGCTCTTTGGTCCCGCCTCTCAACCGTCAATCAACAGGTGTACAGTTTCCTGAGCCTAATGGGCTCTATCATATCTACACTTGAAACTGTGTATGGAGTCAGCCTCCACCACATCGCTTCCTAATGCATTCCATTTGTCAACCACTCTGACACTAAAAAAGTTCTTTCTAATATCTCTGTGGCTCATTTGGGCACTCAGTTTCCACCTGTGTCCCCTAGTGCGTGTGCCCCTTGTGTTAAACAGCCTGTCTTTATCAACCCTGTCGATTCCCCTGAGAATCTTGAATGTGGTGATCATGTCCCCCCTAACTCTTCTGTCTTCCAACGAAGTGAGGTTTAATTCCTGCAGTCGCTCCTTGTAGCTCATACCTCTCAGCTCGGGTACTAGTCTGGTGGCAAACCTTTGTGTGTGTGTGTGTGTGTGTGTGTGTGTGTGTGTGTGTGTGTGTGTGTGTGTGTGTGTGTGTGTGTGTGTACGTGTGTTTGTGTGTGTGTGTGTGTGTGTGTTTATGTATTTACTATTTGTATGTGCAGAATTGAGCTATTACCTCTTGCTTTTTTAACCAGTTCGATTCCAATTCTATTTTCCTCTATTATGTCTACTAGATATATTTATCTCTAACACACACACACACACACACACACACACACACACACACACACACACACACACACACACACACACACACACACACACACACACACACACACACACACTCGGTGTAGGTGTAACCTGTACACCTGTTGATTGACGGTTGAGAGGCGGGACCAAAGAGCCAGAGCTCAACCCCCGCAAGCACGATAGGTGAGTACAACTAGGTGAGTACACACACACACACACACACACACACACACACACTGGTGGCACACAAACTATTCAACACTGGGGGACGCGAACAAGGGGACACAGGTGGAAGCTGGGTACCCACATGAGCCACAAAGACGTTAGAAGGAACTTTTTCAGTGTCATAGTAGTTAACGGATGGAATGCATTAGGCAGTGATGTGGTGGAGGCTGACTCCATACACAGTTTCAAAAGTAGATATGATAGAGCCCAGTAGGCTTAGTAATCTGTACACCAGTTGATTGACAGTTGAGAGGCGGGACCAAAGAGCCAAAGCTCAACCCCCGCACGCACAAATAGGTGAGTACAAATAGGTTAGTACACACACTCACTCACACACACGCACCAAAGAGCCAGAGCTCAACCCCCGCAAGCACAATTAGGTAAGTACACACACACACACACTTACTCCCCCACAGTATCCAGGAAGCATTCCGTTGCAGCTGTCCAGCTCCCAGGTACCTATTTACTGCTAGGTACCTGACATTTAGCGAGGCCTGGGAGTACCTGGGAGTTAGACAGGTGCTACGGGCTGCTTCCTGAGGATGTGTAACAAAAAGGAGGCCCTGGTCGAGGACCGGGCCGCGGATACGCTAAGCCCCGAAATCATCTCAAGATAACATAAGATAAGAATGTATATGTACATAAAGGTCACTACTTGCGCAGGTATACAGCCGCTACACATTAAAAATTAGAATAATGTAAATCTCTCAATCTTCTCCCTTTACAACATATATTCTAATTTGCTTCTCGTTTAGTAAGCCAGTTTCCTAATAATGAATTCCTCCAGAATTGTTGTGTTCAATCACCGTTAAGTTACACAATGAAGGACTAGGGTGTTTGAGCTTTCAGAAATGGGTAAATTGCCAGCGCTCTCTTTAAAAGGAGGAGTAAATAGTGATTTACATCTAGAGTAGAAAGATTCTAGAATAGATAGAATCTCAGACTAAAGCTATGATTTAATTAGTTTTTTTTTCCAGAAATTATAAGCAATAGTTCAGTTAAATATTCATTTGAATTCAATTATTAGTAAATATGTATATTTCTCTATAAATATGGTTCTTTTAGAGCGAGTTATAAGGATCAAATTTTGAGGCGTGTGTGTGTCTGTGCGCTCACCAAGTTGTAGTTATTATGTTGAGTTTGCAGGGTCGAACAATGGGTCGTTTGTCCACGGCTTCCCACCTCCTGGCCTGTTAATGAGACGTTTCTCATTCCTTTTTCAATCCTCGAATTTATCGAGTTATATCTGTCTGTTTATCTGTCTCTCTGTCATTTGATACGAGCTGAAGCGATGTTGATCAGTGATATCCTCTTGAACTTCTCCTGGGAAATATCGTACCTTACTTTGATCTTACATTCGTGAACGCCCAAGATTACAATACGATAACTTGTCTCAGCTAAGCTGTGAAATATAAAGAAGTTTTTATGTTTAAATCTTTACTGCAGTTGAGGGCTTGGCTAAATGGCTTCCCGAACATTGGAAAACAATCCATTTCTTGTGTTTAGGATACTCATAGTTTTGAGTTTTTTTTTAACCTCCAATTTAACTTTGGCTTTCGCATTTTAACAATAATTTCCATCAGGTTTAGCTGAAACATTTTGTACACTTCCTCTATTTCCTATTGATGTCTACAATGTTCTCTTTAGACCATTTATTTCTTTTCAACGATATTTTGACACTTTATTTTTGTTTTGTTTTAAGTATATTTTAGCTTGTCGTTCCCTTTCCACGACACATGATCCCTTACCTGACCGATAACCATTGAAAGCTGCCACTCATTAGTTTCGGATTAAATGTTCTAGTGACTTTTTGTTTCTCCATAAGGTTATTGTCATTCTGTCAAGGGGCCCGGATCTGGCTCAGATTTTCCAGTTAATTAAACACTTATAATGAACATTATAAGGGTCACTTTATAATGGGAAATTGAACATCACCAGGGTCAGTGATGAATTTATTTTCGTTCCATTTGTGATGCTGTTCCTCCTCCACTTTAGTGGCAATACACGGTCATTCACATACACTAATTACATTACGCTCCCTGTCATTCATTCTAACCCTGACTGTTTCTCGGATATATCAAGTTATGTGTGTCTGACTTTCTATCTGACTGCTTGTCTGTCTTTTTTTTCCCACATCGTTTTCCGTTTCTTCCCTCGCCTCTTCTCTTCCTTCCTAATTTCAATCCCATTCTTTTTAATTTGTCAACAAGCCCTTTCGTTCCTTCTTTTGATTTTAGAATCCATATGAAGGAAACCTTCCAAGTCTCCCTTTTGTTCCTCTCTTCCTGTTCACAATATTAACTAAACCCTCCTTCTATTCCCCCTTTCAAGGCCAACTTCCACCTCTCCTTGTATCCCTTATTCTACTTCCCTCCCCCTTCAAACCCATCTTCCTTCTATCCCCCACCTCTCCCCTTCTAAGTATTGTCTTGTTTCTTGTGTCAGCGAGCACTCGATAACAAGACAAAAATATACATTCGAGTTAATCGCTTTCTGGTTGGCTCTTTGAAGATCAAGAAAATATTCAGCGATTCATTTCCCTGTCCTTCAAAGGTTCATCAGTTCTTGAGTGTTTTTGTTTATAATGTCTTTCAGTTTTATATTTTGTCCTGCATAAAGCTCAGCGATGTATTTATTAATAATATCGTTGTTATTGTCGTCGTGGACCGATATCTAAAACGATATTGTTGCATTACAGGGAAAAAATAAAAAAAAACATATAGAAATAAGATATAACGAGTAAAAATGTATCATTTAATTTATGAGAAATATAAACCACTCAGAACACAATGCCAGTAATGAGACTCGACCTTACTGGGGTTGTTATCGGTATGGCTCCCCGGGGCCCGGGTCACTTAAGAAGGGTTTTAGAGCGTTGAAATAATTGCTTGTTAGTTGGCCTTGAGTTGTGTCTGGTGCTTTGTATCATTTTCCGTTGAATAGTTGTGATTAGGCTTTATGCCATGAGTTGCAGTAGTGGGAGGGTGAGTTGTTGCGTTAATCGTAGTAGTGTCGTAGAGGGAATCGTAGTTGGGGGTTTAGGGACTTGTCATTCAGAAATATTTGAACTTTTGGTTAATTCATTTCCATACGAGAGAAAAAAAGGGGAAATGAGTATTCAGGTGGAGCTTACGAAGACGTTTACATTTTCAAGGTTTAATTTTGGATTTTGTTCTTTCAAGAGCATGCTATATTTATTTCAAGAGCATGCATATCATATTTTTTAAGCTTGGTGTCGCCTTGTCTTCCCCCCCTGTTAATAACTGTTCAACTACCTTGAGAACTGTTTTGGTGCTGAGTGGAAGGAACTGCTAGCAAACATTAATGAGACAAACAGTTTAACAAATTTCCAAAACAGATCAGAAAGACACATTGGTAAGAGTAGATGATGTTTAACGTGATTCTATTTCTTCATGAATTTTTCATCTCCAGTGCCATATCCCACGGCTTTTCCTGCTAATGTTCCTAACTATTATGCTTACTTCTGCTACCATGTACACATGTATACACCATGTTGACAGTAATTTGCATATATTCTTCACCGTGCATATAGACAGTGTTAAATTTTCCTTACCTTCATAGTTACATACGACAGGCAGACTTTGGCCTGTCCTCGTACATAGCTTTTCAGTTATTTATGACTGCCCTCGTGCAAAACTGACGTTCGTAATTCTGCCGTTTCGATTACTGCAACTTGTCGATTGTTAACTGGGCTAAAATACACGAGACGTGTACAATAGATAAGAGTGTTATGATGACTATTTGAAAGAGCTCAGCCTAACCACACTACACGAAAACAATGACTAGAGGTGATCACAATATATAACACACATAGTGAAAAAATGAAGTGGTTACAAATAATATTTTATAAACACAAATACACACCCATATACACTCACGCACAAAGCAAAACTTGAATAGGTCCAAAAATATACAACGAGGTTCGTTCGTGAGTTAACGGAATTAAGCTACGAAGAAAGACAGTGAGAAATAGTCCTCGCTACACTAGATGAAAAAATTAATGGGGCGCACATGATATCGACGTACAAAATACTTAAGAGATTGGCAAAGTAGATCCAGAAGAAATGTTCCAATTAAAGGAACATTATGAGAAGACATAATTAGAAACTAGAAACACAAATTAGTCACAGATGTCAGAAAAAAATTTAGTCTCAGAATAGTACATAATTGGAACGAACTAGATGAGAGAGTTGTTGAATCCAATTTGATACGTAATTCGAAATGTATATAAATGATAAGAAAATTAAAGAGCTGAGCCTCTTCATTGAACTTATAATTGTCGAAAGGCGGGGCTTAGGAGCAGGTGTTATACCCTACAACCAAAAACTAAATGGACACACACACACACGCACACACACACACACACACACACGCACACACACACACACACACACACACACACACACACACACACACACACACACACACACACACACACACAACACACACACACACACACACACTTTGGTTCATCCCGGCCCAAGTGAAAAATCCGAGAAGCAACAGAAGAATCCATGGTATAATAGAGCATGTATGGAAGCGAAGAAACTGAACAAAGGGCGTGGAGGAACTCCGGAATAACAGAACACCAGAAAGCAGAGAGAGATACCAGAGAACCAGGAATGAGTACGTCAGAGTGAGAAGAGAAGCAGAGAAAGTTTTGAAAACGATATAGTAAACAAAACCAAGACCGAACGAAAGCTACTCCACAGTCACATCAGAAGGAAAACAACAGTGAAAGAACAGGTATTGAAACTTAAAAGAGGCGAGGACAGGTATACAGAGAATGACAAAGAGGTGTGTGAAGAACTCAACAAGAGGTTCCAGGAGGTCTTCACAATAGAACAAGGTGAGGTCACTCTGCTATGAGAAAGGGAGGTACACCAGGCGGCCTTGGAAGAGTTCGAAATTACGAGAGAGGAGGTCAAGAGACACTTTCTGGATCTAGATGTTAGAAAGGCTATTGGTCCAGACGGGATCTCGCCATTGATACTGAAAGAGTGTGCAGAGGCACTTTGCTAGCCACTCTCCATAGTGTATAGTAAGTCACTGGAGACGGGAGACCTACCAGAAATATGGAAGACAGCGAATGTGGTCCCAATATACAAGAAGGGCGACAGGCAAGAGGCACTGAACTACAGGCCAGTGTCCTTGACTTGTATACACTGCAAGGTGATGGAGAAGATCGTGAGAAAAAACCTGGTAACACATCTGGAGAGAAGGGACTTCGTGACAAATCGCCAACATGGGTCCAGGGAGGGTAAATCTTGCCTGACTGGCTTAATAGAATTCTACGACCAGGTGACAAAGATTAAGCAAGAAAGAGAGGGCTGGGTGGACTGCATTTTCTTGGATAGTCGGAAAGCCTTTGACACAGTACCGCATAAGAGGCTGGTACATAAGCTGGAGAGACAGGCAGGTGTAGCTGGTAAGGTGCTCCAGTGGATAAGGGAGTACCTAAGCAATAGAAAGCAGAGAGTTACGGTGAGGGGTGTGACCTCCGATTGGCGTGAAATCACCAGTGGAGTCCCACAGGGCTCTGTACTCGGTCCTATGGTATTTCTGATATATGTAAATGATCTCCCGGAGGGTATAGATTCCTTTATCTCAATGTTTGCGGACGATGCCAAAATTAAGAGAAGGATTAAGACAGAAGAGGACTGTTTGAGGCTTCAAGAAGACCTAGACAAGCTGAAGGAATGGTCGAATAAATGGTTGTTAGAGTTTAACCCAACAAATGTAATGTAATGAAGATAGGTGTAGGGGGCAGGAGACCACATACAAGGTATCATCTGGGAGAGGAAATTCTTCAGGAGTCAGAGAAAGAAAAAAGACCTGGGGGTTGATATCACGCCAGACCTGTCTCCTGCAGCACATATCACGAGGATAACATCAGCGGCATATGCCAGGCTGGCCAACATACGAACGGCATTCAGAAACTTGTGTAAAAAATCATTCAGAACTTTGTATACCACATATGTCAGGCCAATCCTGGAGTATGCAGCCCCAGCATGGAGTCCATATCTAGTGAAGGATAAGACTAAACTGGAAAAGGTTCAAAGGTTTGCCACCAGACTAGTACCCGTGCTGAGAGGTATGAACTATGAGGAGAGACTATGGGAATTAAACCTCACTTCGCTGGAAGACAGAAGAGTTAGGGGGGGACATAATCACCACATTCAAGATTCTGAAGGGAATTGATAGGATAGATTAGATAAAGACAGGCTATTTAACACAAGGGGCACACGCACTAGGGGACACAGGTGGAAACTGAGTGCCCAAATGAGCCACAGAGATATAAGAAAGAACTTTTTTAGTGTCAGAGTGGCTGACAAATGGAATGCATTAGGAAGTGATGTGGTGGAGGCTGACTCCATACACAGTTTCTTGTGTAGATATGATAGAGCCCAATAGGCTCAAGAACCTGTACACTTGTTGATTGACGGTTGAGAGGCGGAGCCAGAGCTCAACCCCCGCAAACACAACTAGGTGAGTACAACTAGGTGAGTACACACCACTAACGTTCAGGAATATACACATCGCTAACTAACTTAAATGCACATGCTCCCTGCGGCCTTAGGAACCAGAGGGTAATGGACCCAGTTGCTTTGAATAAACGGATTAAACCGTTTGTCAATGCTCGAAAAAATGACACGAGTCCAAAGGAAATTCATCCTAACTCTTTGTTCAGCAACACAGGATAATTCTGCTGATACATTGCGGCAGTTGACCACAGCAGAAGGCCGCAATAGTTATAAAAGATGGAAATACAACGTATTTGTCACACGAATGTTATCCAATACGTTAGTGGAGGTAATATACCGGGGGAAGCCGTGAGTTACTGACGTTGTCAAAGGTATGAATAACGAGAGAGTAGAACATAACGCTGGATTACGACTATCAATACCATAACTTGGTATTGATAGTCGTACATCCCATAGTTATGAAAACGGAGGATTATTAAAAAGTAGATATGATGGAGAGATTAACTGAGTAGTCCTTACATTAGGCATTAGGTGACTGGAATGGCTGGGTCTAAGAGCTAAAGTTTGATCCTGAAGGCACAAATAAGTGAGTGCAAGTGGATGAGCAGCTCCCGCTAATGACTCAGCACACACTGCCTATTCTGCTTCAATATTCCACTCACCCTCAGAATTCTATCCAGTTTCAATATTGTTTGTCCAGTCTCGGTATTGTTTGTCCAGTCTCGGTATTGTTTGACTTGACTTATTATTGTTTGCCTCTGTCTCTGTGTTGTCTTTCCTGCCTTACTCTAGTTCATGTCGCCTCAATAATTTGTCCTGTATTAGTATTTAGTCTTGATTTATTATCTACCTTCTCTGAATATTTAATCCTACTATAAATTTTCTGCATTTAATATATTGTATTGCCGCAAGAATTTATCCTGAAACATTATTCTGTCCAATGGCAAATTCATAATGACTCTTTGGTGTTTTTTTCTGCCTCCAAAGTCAACTGGTCATGGCCTAAAATCATGGGAAGCTTTAAACATGAAAACGTACGTGTGTGTGTGTGTGTGTGTGTGTGAGTGTGTGTGTGTGTGTGTGTGTGTGTGTGTGTGTGTGTGTGTGTGTGTGTGTGTGTGTGTGTGTGTGTGTGTGTGTGTGTGTGTGTGTGTTTGGTTTGGGGAACTTGATATCTTGAACAAATAGGCGTTGGTCTCTATTTTCTCTCCCTCAACTTTTATCTCTCTTTTTACCTCTCATAATAATTATCTTTTTTTCTATCTTTCTATTCCCACATGTAATGGAAATAAGGGACACAGTTTGATTATATGGATCGAGATAAAAACATCCAAGAAGAAGGATTTCGTCAGCTAGATCTCACGGAATAAAAATAACTCTGAACAGAAAGGGATTCAAACAGACTCTTTAATGATCATTGGACGCAATCACGGGTGCACAAGAACAGATTGTGTTATAAAGATCAGCATTAAATGACATAGACGGAAGCTGAATACGCCGATCAATTAGAGGACTTAAGAAAATAAGATCACTCTATTTGTATGCGTTATAGATGTTCCCCTATTTGAATGTGTAGCCTTCTATAGGAGGCGACCGGCATATGTGCCTAGTTTCATGCTATCTCTCAAGTTTAGGTGAACAAATGCATCGGGTGTAAGGAAAAGTACCCAGAGGTCTCCGTCCTGTGCAAAAACCGAGCCCAGAACCTTCCGATTGTGAGGTGATTGGGCTACAGGACTCCCAATCCTGTAGTGATTGGGCTACAGGACAAGTTGGGGCTGGCTTGATAGCCATCATGATTAGATTTCTTCCTTCCCATTACTGATTCTCTTCTTCCTTCCATTTGCTGACCTTTCTTTCTCCCATTTGCTGACACTTTTTACCCTCTAGTCTTATCTCTTTCATTCTTCATTCACTTCTCTCTTTTTATACAGATTTCTCTTTTTTCCGATTTATATTATGCTTGCTTATTTTCCAGTCATCCTCACCACATTGTCATCTATCATTAGTTTTCACCATATTATTTCTTCCCATATTATATAGCCCCAGACCGCTTATTCCATCCCCTGTGTCCACTAGATTCTGCTGGCTTTGCAA
>WNGS01124673.1:0-10686 GCA_020271785.1 Procambarus virginalis | reverse complement strand
AATGAAACGGACAGAGAGAAGATCTGGGAGTTGATATCACAGGCCATATCTCCTGTCTCCTGGATAGCTACCAATAAAAAGGAATAACGTCCTGCGGCATACGTGCGAGGCTGGCTAACAGTCAGAAGCAGGCGTTTAGAAACTGGCGTAAGGAATCATTCAGAATGTGGTACACCACATATGTAAGACCATCCTGGAGTATGCAGGCGTCCCACCAGCATGGAGCCCGTACCTTGTCAGCACAAGACGAAGCTGGGAAAAAGTCCAAAGGTATATCACTAAACTAGTCCCGTGAACCTACACGACGGCAGTGAGGAGTTACGATGGTAAGGCTGACTGGGATGAACAATGAACGCCTTTACTGACTGGAAGACAGAAGAGTAAAGTGAGACATGATCACAACCACAAAATCATCCCCAGAGGAATCGATCGGTTACGAAACGGACAAACTATTCAACACTGGGGGGACGCTAACAAGGGGACAACAGGAGGAAATTGAGTACCCACATGAGCCACAGAGACGTTAGAAGGAATATTTTCAGTGTCAAGAGTAAGTAACAGATGGAATGCTTTAGACAGTAGTGTGGTGGAGGGACGCATCTCATTTACAAAGTTTCAAATGTTAGATATGATAGAGCCAGTAGGCTCGGGAATCTGTATCACCAGTTTGTACTTGACAGGTTGAAGAGGCGGGACCAAGATCCGAGCTCAACCCCCGAAAGAACAAATAGGTGCGTACAAATGGTGAGTAACACACCACACACACACACACACACACAAGACACACCACACACCACACACACACATCCACACCCAACACACCAACCACACACACCACACCACCCACACACTACACACACGACACACACATGAACACATAGAGGTAAACTAGCTCAAGCAATAAGCGACCCCAAAGAGCGGCGTCAGAGACAATAACTTTGTAAAAATAATAGGAGAAATTGAGAGCAGAGAAATTACCAATGCCAGGAATGAATAGTCAGGGTGAGAAGAGAGGCGAAGGGGACAGTATGAATAGGACATCGTAAGACGAAGGTGTGAGTCACCTCAATTGCTGCACAGCCACACCCCAGGAGAAAGAAACAGTGATAGGAACAGGTAAAGAAACTGTGGATAGGGACAGACAGTGCATTACAAACGACAAAGAAGTGTGCGGGGAACTCAATAAGAACAAGGAAGGATTTGACATTAGTGCAGTGAGAAGTTAAGAGATAAGTGAAGAAGAGTTAACCACGGCCACCACTGGAAATGGAGATCAAACAAGCAGCGGATGTAAGGTCAGGGTTTGCTGCACGTTGGATGTTGACAAAGGCTAGATGTAGGCCCGGATGAAAAATGTCACCCTAATCGGATACTAAGAAAGGAGATAGAGTGGACCGCACAGTGCCTGCCATCTACCTGGTGTATAAGAGTCACGAGATTAACTAATAACATGTTGAACGTGTACAACAAATCTTTGGCATTCGACGGACTCACAAAGTACCTTAAGTCCGCTATATACGAAGCTAGACAGGAGTTGTGGCACCTTGCGTGATTACTACAGCCAATCCGTGTGAAAGTTAACTAGCATACATACAGTTATTCGAGAAAAATTGTGCGACTACAAACTAGTGAAACATCGGAGCGCAGAAGGAACAGTGTGACACAACACACACACACAAAACATGGTTTCAGAAATGGATACCAAGGTCATGCCTAACAGGATTAATTGGATTCTACGATCAGCGGCATTACAATTAATCATGTACACGTAAGACGGTAGCCGGGCCTGGGAGATCTGCCACATTTCTTTGGTATTATTGCTAGCAAGCCTGTGCACACACCGGGCTAAATCACAATCACCGAGATTCTAGTTCACAGATGGAGATGCAGGCAGGGGTGATAGGGAAGGTGCTCCATTGGAAGAGGATGTACCTAAGTAACGGAAGACCGTGAGTCATTGTGAGTGGTGAGGTCAGAGTAGATTGGCGAGATGTTCACCAAAAAGACAGCTAGTGCAGCGTCAGTCTTGCGACATATGACTGTTTCTGAATCTATTTTAATGATTACCAAGTGTATTGGAATCTTTGTAATGATTTTCTGCTTAAAAGAGTACCAACGCAATAGACAAAAAGATAGTTTACAGGAGGGCGCGTGAGAACTTAGAGTTGGCGCTGACAGTCACATACGCAGTGGTCCCACAGTGTTCTGTACTCGGACCTACCCCGTTTCTGAAACCAATCCACATGATCTTAAGAAGGTATAGACTCATTCCCCACAATGTTTGCTGATGATTCCTAAATTATGAGAAGGATTAAGACAGCACTGAGGCTTCACAAGAAGACCTGGACAGACTGATAGAATATTCCAACAAATTGCTATTAGAGTTTAACCCAACCAATGTAATGTCATAAAGATATGTGTAGGGAGGCGGTAAGATACAATGTATCATTTGGAGACGAAATTCTTCTAGAGTCAGAGACAGAGAGTGAAAGACTGTGAGGTTGATATCACGCCAGACCTGTACACCGAAGCCCAAATCAAGCAGGTAACCTCAGTAGCATCATTGCTAAGGCTTGGTCGTGAACGCAGAAACTAGCCTTTTAGAATACTTTTGTAAGGACTCCTTCAGGCATGATGTCGTATACCACTATGTTTAAACCAATCCTAAATGATAGCGTGCTACAGCATGGAGACATATTCTCTGTGTTACCGCCATAAAACAATCCTTGGAAATCAAAGTTTCAAGGTTTTACTACCAGACTAGTAACTACATAGCTTAGGGGGTTTACTGCAGCCCCTACAGGTGTTAGGACCTTGCATGTATGTTTAGGGGATATAGAGTCTCATGGCGTACCGCTGGAAGTACAGAAAAGGAGTTTGGGATAAGGCGACATGATCACCATCATCCAAGACTCAAGAATTGATTGGGTAGATGAAAGCCCAGGTTGCCCCTATAATTAAAACATGCCCATAAACACGGGTGACACAGGTGGAAATTGCGTGACCAAATGAGCCACAGAGAAAACACATTAGAAAGAACTGTTTTTTGGTTTGTCGATCGGATTGCAGCCTCTTGCTGTCATGCCAGTTACGGCTGGAAGATTAGAAAATGCTTGTGGTGAAGGGCATGGACCAGACTCAACTACACTAGTTTCAGTGGAGATTATGCTTGGAGCAAAATAGGCTTCAGGAACACTTACATTCAATTCGACAGTTTGAGAGCGCTTATCGACCAATAGAGCCAGAGGCGTCAACACCCGCAAGCACTATACTAGGTGCATCGTTATCACTGGTGAGTACATAGTCATTAGCCTTCAGTCGTAGTGAAGGATTGTGGGTTGGAAGCTTAAGTGTTTTCTATTATCTTGGGAGGATTGAACAGTCTACAAGCAGTGAAAAAAGTGTATATAAGTGAATGAATAACTGGTAAAGTGACGAGAACCATCAGAACGTAAGAAAGGAAAGCTGAAATTGTGTTATTGGAATTACACCCGTGTTGATACACCATTGTTGGAGTAGATAATGTGTTGGGCCACGATTACCTAAACACCGACCTCAGACCTCACACCCGGACCTTAGGGAAGACCACCCTTGTGATGAAGACATCTGGGATTACACTCACCTCGCTCTGTGCCAGAGACCGCAGTAAGTTAATTGGGACTCGCTTTTGGCTAATGGTTAGTTTATTGCAAATGACCATATCTGAGGTGCGCACCAGGTCAGCAGCAGCCATCAAGAGAGGAGGAGGAGGAGGAGGAGGATAGTTTATAGAGAAGTTGATAAGGCAAGGGTTGAGAGGGATGTTCTAGTGAGTGGTTGGGGTTTTATTTCTTGGAATTAAACAGAGGATGATTTCAACAAATGATAGGACGAGGCACCATGGGATGGATTTGTAGTACCAAACACGGTGCCACACGCGATTGCATTAACCAGCGCGGGCCCCACTCAGGAAGATGAGGGAGAATGGGAAACCATGAATACAATGCTTTTGACACCCAGCGAGTTGCTGAGAACCATTAATATTGAATGGGGGCGGATCGGAGTAGCTGGCGACCCCCCAGGGCTTTCCCGTGATATGGAAGGGGCAGGGCAACAAAGGCCGTATACAGACCAGTAAGGGTCACGCCACTCAGGAACTTGGAGGGGACAACTTCCCAGAACTGCTCTAATATAATACAATGCAGGAGATACAACTAGAAAAAACCTGGGAATGATACGTATTCAGTACGGGATGCAACACTCAGGGGTCAGAACAAGCATGGAAGTGGATCGCAGAGGACCCCCCCGCGCCCACGCCGGCATCACTTCACTGCGTGTAGGATACGTGAACGTTAAGGACACATCATCCAAGTGACAGGACTACCGATTGAAAGTATTTTAAACTTTCAGGGCGCACAACTATAGAGTTTTTAACTGAGGTACTCTGGCAGGAAACACGAGATTTAATTCACAAGCACAGATATTGGGCCTATAATGACAACTATCTAGCATGTTGTCATTATCAACTAATATTTAAAGAAAGCACAAGTATTTACTGAGGGTCAGCGAAGGCTATTATAATGTGATCATAAACAAATACATAACCAAAGACGAACAATAAGGAATGAAGGCGAGAAAACTGATCTACAGTTGAGAAGTATGAGAAACAGCTTAGCTTCGACAACAAACATTATTGGTAGAAGCTTAGTTATGACCATGACCTGTATGTGAAGAAGAAGAATTGTAACAACGAATGTATTTGTAGAAGCTTAGTTATGACAATTAAAGAGTAGTTACAAGTGAACCTTATTCCCACAAGTAACAGAGAGAGGGAGGGAGGGGGGAGGGAGATGAGGGAGGGGGGGGAATCTGGTGGAGGAAACTGGTTGGTAGAGAACCGATATGGAGAGAGTGAGGGTTGTGAGAAGGATTTTTTTTTGGGGGGGGGGGACTTTTGGTAGTTTATATTAAGTATTTTTTTGTAAAACTTTGGGGGTCTTTGTGGCGTAGTGCATAGCAATCTCGTCTCTGAGTCAGAAGGTCCGGGACGAGTCCTGGGAAGGATGCCAGGATGCAAGGGTTTCATACTGATAGAGTTAACAACATCGTTGGTAACACTAACTCTTCATTCCTTGAGTGGTGCGGTGCTAGCATGAGGTACTCCACTCGGCGGAGACCTGAAGGGTACCAATGCGGCAGTTGCTACCGCCAGGGTCGAAGGTGTTCCCTGTCTCGGTTCGTACTGGAAATGGAACCCTCTCGGCGGAGACCTGAAGGTTCCACGATACAGTCGCCGAGGCACACAAACACATCACACACACATGCACGCTAAAACACACATTCACACAAACATACAACGGTGTTGTTAACTGCATTAATATGAAACTGTGGCAAGTGAGAAGGAGAGGGATGGAGAGAGATTTGGAAGAGGGGGAGCGGAGGGAGGGAGGGAGGGAGGCGGGATTGGTTTTAGGTGCTTATTATAAGTATTTTTTTGTTTAAACATCCGGGTTGTGACGGTGTTCCCTCCCTTCTAATTCTCCCACGCCTGCTGTAAGAGTCATGTCCACTATTCCCGAGCGTTCTCTACATTGCAGGCATCAATTGAACATATGTGGGAGAGAACAGTATTCTCGAAGAGCCGAGAAATTTGTGAAATAAGAACATTTTGGCCTGTGGGATAGGCCCTTTAGGGAGCCAATATGGCGCTGGCAAGTCTGTTCTCCCGCCAAAACTGTGTGACGTCAGTGGCGCCAGATTGGTCACCGTCAGCGACGTGGCACTGGGAGCCAATGAAAACCAACTTTGGGAAAAGTGACGTCACATAGGCATGGGGGGTCCGGCCGTGTTGGCGCCAGACGATATCAGTCTTTCACGACACGTCCGAGAGGTAGGACGCGCGATCGGTCATCCTGTCAGAGTGACGGATTTACCGAACTCCGGTGGATGTAAGCGTCTCCAGTTGTTGGCACGCACTCTGTGAGGTCTTCCTGCAACCCAGAAGTGGCTCAGATAAGGAATTGACAGAATATTGAGCAACAAGTGCTCAGGGGACAGGTGCGTTGCAAGAAGTGGGCCGGGCATCGACGTGTGTCGTCATTGGCGGTTCACCAGTATAAGAGACAGCTTAGTGGCCGGGCCACCCACCGTGAGTGAACCGGGTTGACAGCCTTGTCAACCAGGTTGAACGTGTGATCGACGATCCTGTCAAGTTTGACAGTAACCCCACCTTCGTGGAACCCTACGAGTCAACAGTTGGATGCAAGCACGTCGAGAAGTCTTCCCAAATACCTAGCGATATATCTAGACGACGAGGGAATTGACAGTGTTGTGAGCTTCAAGTGCTCTGAAGTCGGGTGCTGTGCGTGTGGAGCTTAAGCAGCATCGTCTGGGACGGCTGGTAACTTCACAGTGACTTCGTAGTGGTGAGAGGCAGTTCCTCTGGGAGTACAGTGACAAGAACTAATTGGGAAACGTGCGACGACCGCCGAGACGTAGGCTGGCTGCCGTAGTTGGGAGGAAAGTTGACGGCCAGGAGACCGACTTCAACCCTGCGACGTACTGTAGAGGAAGGAGCACGGACCTGCTGTGTACAGAAGCGGCGAGACGCGACATCCTAAGGCGTGGGGCTTGTGTTTCTGGATGGTGAACGAGGCGAGAGCCTGGACCAGGAGCTACAACCCAACTGTCATCCTAGGATAGGTGAAGTAGGTGTTTACAGTTACCCTCCCATTTCCCCTTTAGTTAGCTATATATTTTCTTGTCAGGATATTTTATATGTCGTGAGCAAGTCTCACTTGAGTTTAAGTCACAGAGAGCACAGTATGTGGTGAGCCTGCCCAGAGCGCTCACAGTATCAGTTTACATATATATCTATGTGTGGGTGTGTGCAAGCACCAAGATTCATCAGAGAATTTACTGTGACTATTATTAATTTACAGAGAGTATTATTATTATATATATATATTGGTAGTAAACCAGATATTGGTGTGTTGATCTCTATAATCTATTGATATAAATGCCTGTGGATTGATCTCTATAATCTATTGATATAAATGCCTGTGGATTGATCTCTATAATCTATTGATATAAGTGCCCGTGTGTTGATCTCTATAATCTATCGATATAAATGCCTGTGTGTTGATCTCTATGATCTATTGATATAAATGCCTGTGTATTGATCTTCATGATGTATATATATATGCCTGACATTTGATTACTGATTTATATATGACATGACTGTGTACTGAATAATATCATATACGTGAAGTGATTGTCAGTGATATCTCTGTGAGAGAAAGTATAGATATAAAGAAAAGTTCAGTGATCAAGTGAGTGCATTCACAGTAAATATTATTAAGAATAGAGTAATCTTTTGGTACGGTGAAAAGTCACTGTGAGAGTATTGTGAATAAGATGTTGATCGTGAGGCCAGTGAAATCATAAGTAAGCCATGTGAATGTTGAATAGTGTTTTGGGAAAAGTTAAATAAACGGGGATCGTGACAGAATTAGAAAACAAGTACTAGTCTGTTCCCACGATCGCGAGGGTCCCGGTCAGCTGAGATCTGACAGGTGACGCGTGGCGCTGCCGATGTTACCATATCGGTGCGCTCCAGAATATTATGCTATGAATGGAGCAATTGTCATATATTATTCCTGATACATTGATGCATATATATTTCTCGTTGTTTTTAAGTAAAATACCAAAACTCTTTGGTGTTTGATATCATCCCCTCCATTTATCTTGTGACCGTGTAATGAAGTAAAGCAGAGTGACCTGCCTGATACCATATTACTGGAATTTGCTCTTGCCACAATTGCACCTGACCACTGCGGTGTTACTGGACACCTAAAAAAACCAGTTGGCGACCTTGAAGGCTGCGTAAGAGTTCGGTGTCGGGGCGGGCCACAGATTGAGGGAACGATCTGTGCCCTCACTCATCTTGCAATTTAAAGGCCGGTTGTGAGACCGACTGGGGGTACTCTCCGAGGCCAGCAGTGGAGCCTAGAGGATCGAGGGAAGACCCGCCGAACGACGGTGAGTAAGGCTGTAATGGGTACTCCCATTGTAACGTCTGCTCTCATATTAATGGTGATATACCCTAATTGTAATGTAATTAAATCATTTATAGTAATATCTCTGTCCACACTTAATAACCAGCAAACACTAATAACGGACCAGTATGACCCCTCGCTGGACTGTCACGAATATAAGCTGAATATTAAATGAGGAATATCACAAGGAAAGAGATTATTAATCTCCTTACCCTTTTTCACTGCCACCACCTTCCAAAGGAATGAATGTGTCTATAATTATCGGTCCCCAGGAAGGAAGGGACTCGATAATCAGGGAACTCAACGGACCAGTGATTGAAATTGAATGGATTATTTTAGTCTTATTGAACTGAACGGGGGAGGCTCTCGCTTTACTTTATTATTCCAAGAATGGAGAAACACAGGGAAGTTCTAACACAGCACATGAAAATCGCATGAATACCATATATTAACACAAGGGGACAGATAACTCACCAAGATGAAATTAACAATTATTTTATTATTGTAACTGTATATTTAAATCACAATTGACATATAGCCTACTCTAATAACATCTACCAAAATAAACGAGGCAATGGAAATGCAATCACAATATGCAAGAAACGTAGGAGCACACTACCTTCAATCGCACACTGCGGCCAAGATGTTGATGGCGGCCCTCAGCCCCGTTGGGTGCGGGCTGGCTTGCCCTCCAGTCCCGAAAAACTCCCAAGACACACTAAATGAAATTTTGTTTTACCAGCTTATTGCTGGGAAGGATTACACCTCCCACCATCCAATACAGCCCCAGGGCTCCACCCACTATTTTGGCAATGGCCAACCATTTTACACTTAGGCCTGAGGTCTGGCTCTCTAGGGCCAATAAGGACTTGGCTCTTATCTTCCGCCAATCATCTTCGTGGAAGGCTACATGAATTCCTGAAGATTGAGTCAGTACTCCCCGGCTGTGCGATGGGAACAAGGCAACTAGTGCACCTCCCGAGCAATGTTTACCAAAACTGATTATTTATGTTCCAGCCCGTCTCCAGCAAGATAAAGGGTAGGGACACTTGACTCGCCTGGTATGGGTAAGGGACCGTTGAGAGGGGAAAGAGAGGGAATGAGAGGGGGATGAGAGGGGGGAGAGGGAGGATGGAGAGGGGAAACGAGTGGGGAGGATTGCGTGGAGACGCAAGGTATCACAGAGGTCGGCTGCACAACCCCTCAGGTCAACTCCTTGGACCTTGACAAATGGGCTACAGGGGGGGGGGTGTGAAGGGGGAAGACGAATGACGGGTAAGGGGAGGGAAGAAAGGGGGAAGGGAAAAAGGAAGGAGGGGAGAAGGAAGGAGGGGAGAGGGGGAAGGGAGAACCAATGATCTGAGCACCAGATCATTACAACTCCCCTTCCTCGGAAATTAAGAAATTTGTGTGTAAAGAAATTTACACACACTTTTCTTATCCAAAACCCTGGGCTATCATGAACATTACTCCACAACCAAGATTTAACTCCACAATAACTGACCCATTGCCTCAAACAAAAGAAATGATTATCTAATCCTAACTAATAATGGCAACACACATAAAACAGAATAATGTTTCCTCCAAAAAAAATAATGGCACCCCCAAAGGTGTGCCCTAGCACGTATACATACAACAAACACAGAAATAATACATAACATAAGGACAGAGACCGTCCCTATAATCCTGGCTGTCCACTTAGATACAGCCCTGTACCTTCCAACTACCTGGAAGACCAAACATCCTATACCTGTCTTGATATAGAAACCAAATCCAAACCTAGCAACTAGCTAAAGTCAGCCGATAGTCTTCAGCTATCCCATTATTCCACCTGGAATAAAGATCAAACACATCACATAGAAACATTAAAGAAATCAATGTCATCCAAAATAAAACAAATTATAACATTCCATCACAAATATATAGAGAAATATTCCCTCTCAGGGACCTCGTGTCCCACACCTGTGGCAACTGCCTACCACAGCGTGTCCAAATCCTTAACCTAAAGAAAATACACAAAAATATTTTTATTAAAAAAAATTCGATGTCCACACATGTCTCTTAACCAACAACAACAGCGGGTGAACACATTTTTCAGACTGTGTACCACCCTTATTGTTCAGTACTCCACAAAAAAAATTAAAAAAAAATTATATAAATATCAGTATCTCGGATCTAGAAAAATCTAGATAAAGTTCCCCACTGATCAACGTTTCTAGAGAACCTACTAGATGGTTCTCAAAACAGTTCACTCAAACAACTTTCTAGAGACAAGGTAATTTTCTAGTAACAATTTCTAGATGTTCACTTTCTAGATTTCTTTTTCCTATTTCACTAGTTCTAGTTTTCAACATTTAATACTGTTCCAGAGAGCGTTCCGAAGGTGTACAGAGGTGTTACTATCAGATGGAAAATTAGGAAGTTGAACTAACTGTTCCGAGTTAACACATTTGCTATATTCTTTAAATTCATTTCATATAACTTTTCTATACAAAAGTTCTATCGTTCGGTCCTGGTGACATCTCGTTGCTGTAGATTCCGGCGACTACCTCAAGTTGCTTGGAGATTCTGGTCATATGGAAGTTCCATTTCCGGCCTCGGCCAACTACGGACAGTACAGGGGTCTCGCACTGCCCGCACGGCTTGCGTG
>WNGS01124635.1:8914-21654 GCA_020271785.1 Procambarus virginalis | reverse complement strand
AACTCCACGATGCGCAGTTGTCCTCCACGCCAGCGTAAAAGTGTATATAACCCCCTCCGAGTCACTACCTCACAAGCCAGCACTATAGCTTCCCTCCCTGATTGGTGACTTTGCCTCTTTGCCCATCTATAAACAATCGTGATTGTCTGCTCTACGATTTTGTAACGTACGTTTATTTTACGTTGTTGGGTAGATTAGATACACAGTGTTTAGTGTTTCCATATATATTTAGTAGTCCTGGATACAGCAGTATCATAGACGTTGAGACATAGCCTGGAGCAGAGCAGAGAGCTGAGTGAGGCCGGAGTCGTGGAGCTCTATGTGGGAGAGCGTGGCGGCTCGATTGGGAATTATGAGTGTCTGAACTCGGGGAGCGAGAGCATACATGGCGGCTCCATGCGGTCGTAGTCTGCTGTCTGCTCTGTGTCGAAGCTGTAACGTCTGGGTCGATTAGAACTGTACACGCCGAGTGCTACATTGTTGACTGTGGAAATTGTACTGTTTTCCATTCCTCATATCGCTTGCTTATATGGTGATTACACCTCAGCTCCCTCCAACAAGATGAGAAAAGTATTACCTGTATTTGGGGAAAGGATTGTAGCTTCTGTAGTTAGTGCTAATTAGTTATGCTAATAAGATAATGAGATAATGGAGCGAGTATAAGGGTTACTGGCTACAATTTGGATGCGACAAGCGTGCAGTTGAGCGAAATGGTATACACTTTATGGGAACGATACCCCTATGCTCGATTGCATCGGAAAAGCCTGCCGTACAAAAATCGCGCCGTTAAAACTGATAGAGATATCCCCGGCCTCATATTTGTTGGCGAAGCACCCGAATTCTGCAATAGGATGGATGACGACCCCTATGAAAGTTATGCTGTTTTACCGCACCTTATTGGATTAATCACCCAGTTTACAACGGTCCCGCGACGCCATCTTCTTACAAAAAGCCCAGGCACGAAGCATGGAGTTTCGATGAGCATTTTTATAACGGCCTGAAAATTATACCGAATACCAAAGATGGCGTTGGTTTGACAAAGCTCTGCGAAAAGCCATTGAACATATTCTTCAGAGAAGCTGAAGAGGACAAGTGGGAAGGATTATTTCCCATATGGGTTGGGCAAGGCTTGCAGGCAATATCTCACAAGTGGCGAACGCAACATATTGGAGACTAAATATTTCCCTGTGATGTGCAAATTAGCTCAGAAACTGCAAGAACGTGTTATAGCGACTATAATGATATGTCCTGTAAATAATGACACGCCAACTCGCTCTCCAACCCATGGCATCTTTAGACACAAGATTCCACGTATGGCCATTCCACCTGTTTCTACGAATGATAAAGACTGTGTTACTACTGTCAGACCTGCCGCTGATGTGAGAGAAGACGGGTCAGCTGTCGTTGAAGATTCCACGAGCGTTGCTGTGGAAGATGATCCATTTACCGGAGCCATGTCTGTTACTGTAGGAGATGAAGTGCTCACTATTGTGGAAGAAGACGACAATGAAAGCAAAGAGAAATGGAAATGGAATATAATGAAGATGAGATTAGAAAAGCTGTAGAATCTATATTGTAATATTTCACACGAGTTAAAACAAAAAAGAAATGTTAACCTGTATTTTATTTACTTTTCCTAATTTCTCTATACACACACACAAAAAAAAAAAATGTTGACTTATATTTTTTTTTATTATTGTTTCCTAATTTCTCTGTACAAAAAGAAAAACTATGAATTACATATTATAAAAGCCTCTAACAACTCTATGTGACAAGGTGTATATAGAAGATGAAGGTTATGTTAAAAACCTTTTTAATTGTTTCGAGATGTGTTCAACTACATGCGAGCCAAATTACGGCGACTCAAAGATTATATTATTGAAGTGGATTTCCCCAACGATGATATATTTAAACCCGGGGACTGTATTCTCTATGATCTTCCTGCCCTACACCAGTTTTCTAATGGTTACTCCCAACAGCTGTGGGAAAATGGGATGGTTGAAAAGAAATATGTCCTGAAACACTTTGTGCCGTAGTTACGGATCGTGGCACTCCAGGAAATATAATCCTCTCCCCGTCACCAGAACCTGATGTGCAGCCTTATCTCATAGCCCTCATATGTCAATATAGTGTAGGTGCGTCTATTGAAAATAATGACATTAACCAATTCATATTAAGCACAGTAAAGATATCGATTTAGTAGCGGGATTGCGGAGAGACACAACTATCAACAGGCGCTGGTGTTTTAAAAAGGCCGTGAGTCGCATTATGAGCGAAGCCAAGAGTAATAATTCTATCAAACGGATAGTTATGCCATTTGGTATAGTCTGCAATTCTGGGGTGGGCTGGTCTAGAGCGGGTGAAGAAGAAGAATGGCTGGCATCTTACTACCCTACACTGGCTCATTTGGCCCATGTAATGAAAAAATGCAAAAAAGAATTTGTGCTGGTGCGTCCTAAACAAGATGGAGCAGGGAAAGGTCAAGTACCACCACAAGTAGTGAAAAGACTATCGAGTAAAAGGAGGAACCTTAGATCTTATTACACTATCGACGAATAATAAAAAAGTACTTGATTTTTTTTTGTATATGTACTCATAATAAAATAAAAAATTGTATAAATGTCAAGTTTTTTTTTTATGTTAAAGTAGTTTTTAAAAATAAGAGAGAGACTTCATCACTTATTCACCCCTGTAGTATCTGTGTATAGCTGAGATAGTCTTGGTAGTAAGGTTGATGTAAAGTCATTCCTGGTTACTGACTTTAATACTTATAAACGATTACATGACTAGAGCTCCCAAGCTGGTGTCGTCCTGCTTCTTTGTTTACCTCCTCTCTCTGGTGGCGTCCAGCCGCCGCACATAGAAAACGGATGGTACCATTTTCTGTGAACATGACATCCCTCCTTTTCTTTAAAAAGAATGAATACAGGATGTCTACCATGCTTGTAGCACAAAGCAAAGTTATTGACACAAAGTAAGTTATTAACATGTCAAGAGATATTGCATACATTTAACATTAATTAAACACACAAAGAATTTAAACAACTTTACCACAAAGGATTTCAATGTTAAAAATACATATGCAATGTTAAACAAACATGAAAGAGACTGTAATACAAAGTTACAAAATATTGAATGAATGATCTGCATTATTCAAACAATATTAAATTTAGTTCAGCATAACAAGTAAATACTTTTCATTACATATGAACACAATTAATCATCATATCGTGTAGGGCGTTTAACATGACGTTTAGGACGAGAGTCCTTAAATACAAATATATCCCTTGATGAATTGTTCGTTGAGTTATAACTCGTTTTTTCTTTTTCTTTTGCACGACTTTGCACTTCATCATTTTCTACACTAGTTGGAATCACTTTGAAATAAGCCATATTACGTGTTATACTATGATCTCTATTACTAGCTGTTACCATAGTTCCTTTTACACTAATCACTTTATATGGTTTTGTATCATACGGCATATCTAACTTTCCCTCTTTTTTCTTTTTAACTAGAACAGTATCTCCAACCTTTATGAATTGTTCCTTTGCACGTTGATCATGAGCAATTTTCATTTTGCCTTTGGCTAGTGCATCCTTCTGAGCGAGACGTTTATCAGTTACCTTGGCTGGCATGACAGGTAGTGCGATCCTCATAGGACGTCCAAATAAAAGTTCGCCAGGCGACTTGCCCAGTGTTCCATGCGGTGTTGCACGGTAGTTCCTGAGAAAAGCATACATAGCTTGTTTCCAGGATCGTCCATCAGCATGAGCACAGCGTACAGCTTTCATGAGAGGTTGCATGAATCTCTCTACTTCTCCATTTGCTTGAGAATGTAGTGGCATCACACGGCGGTGTTTGAATCCAATATGCTCAGCAAAGTTGGCGAAGTCTTGTCCATTAAATGGCGGTCCATTGTCCGTCTTGACAACTTCAGGAATGCCAAAGTTTGAAAAGATCTTGTCGAGCTTTGGGATGACAGCCTTTGCAGATGTGGAAGTGATGATTTCTACTTCTGGATAACGTGAGTCATCATCAATGACTACCATCAAGTACTCTCCAGTTGGTAGCGGTCCACAGAAGTCCATCGATACTTCAGTCCATGGTGCAGCAGGTAGTGGTGAAGGTTGTAGAGGTGTTGGTCTTGAAGTATCCACTGCAGCTTGGCAAGGGACACAGGCATCATGCATGTCCTTAGCTTGACGATCAATGCCAGGAAACCACACCTTTTCTCGTAGCAGCTGTTTGGTCCTAACAAGACCTTGGTGTCCTTTGTGTAAACACACGCAGGTTAGTAGTGTGTGTGTGGATGGTTGTTTTTGTGTAAACACGGGCATGTTAGTAGTGTGTGGGGGATGGTAGTTTTTGTGTAAACACTAGCAGTGTGTGTGGATGGTTGTGGGTTTGTAAACACGGGCAGGTTTGTAATGTGTGTGTGGATGGTTGTTTTTGTGTGAACACGAACAAGTTAGTAGTATGTGGATAGTTGAGGGGGGTGTAAACACGAGCAGGTTAGAAGTGTGTGTGGATGGTTTTGGGTATGTAAACACAGGCAGATTAGCAGTGTGTGTGTGGACGGTTGTGGGTGTAAACACAAGCAGTTTAGTTGTGTGTGTGGATGGCGGTGTGTGTGTAAACACGGGCAAGTTAGGAGTGTGTTTGGACGGGTGTAGGGGGTGTAAACACAGGCAGGTTAGAAGTGTGTGTGGATGGATGTTGGTGTATATAAACTTTGGCAGATTAGTAGTGTGTGTGTGTGGATGGTTGTGGGTGTGTAAACACGAGCAGCTTAATAGTGTGTGTGTATCGGTATGTAAACACAGGCAGTAGGAAGTTTTACGACGTAGCCCGTCCCCTCCATTTTGGGATGGAGGGGTTTCGGCCACGTCTAGAGTTGTGATAACGTTGCGGGAACGTTTGAGGCAACATATGATGGCGGGAGGAAACGTGTTGCCAGATGTACGAAAAATATAGGAAGAGAGAGAGGTTGTGAGAAAGTTGTGTGAGAACGTTGTGGAACTGAATTTTTTTTAAATTGAACCAAATGAATTTTTCCAAATGAATTTTTCATGGATATGATACCAACATCAAATCATATATCAGACGTCACCCTATCCCCACTGAATTTTGAAGAAGCCATAAACAGTATGCCTATGCACTCCGCACCAGGCCCGGATTCTTGGAACTCCATATTCATCAAGAACTGTAAAAAACCACTATCACAGGCCCTTCACATTCTGTGGAGACAAAGCCTAGATACTGGCGTTATTCCTGATATACTAAAAACAGCAGAGATAGCACCACTTCATAAAGGAGGAAATAAGGCAAAGGCAAAAAATTACAGACCGATAGCACTAACATCGCACATCATAAAAATTTTTGAGAGAGTGCTAAGAAGTAAGATCACAAAATACATGGAATCACAGCATCTCCATAACCCCGGACAACATGGTTTCAGAACAGGGCGCTCTTGCCTGTCGCAGTTGCTGGACCACTATGATATGGCATTAGATGCTATGGAAGACAAACAAAACGCTGATGTAATTTACACAGATTTCGCAAAAGCTTTTGATAAATGTGACCATGGTGTTATTGCCCATAAAATGCGCTCAAAAGGAATTACCGGAAAAGTAGGCAGATGGATCTACAATTTCCTGACCAACAGAACCCAATGTGTAATAGTCAACAAAATAAAATCCAACCCGTCAACCGTTAAGAGCTCAGTCCCCCAGGGTACTGTGCTTGCTCCAGTACTTTTTCTCATCCTCATATCGGACATAGACAAGAGCACAACCTATAGCACTGTATCATCCTTTGCAGATGATACTAGGATCTTCATGAGAGTAGGCAACATAGAGGACACGGCGAACCTCCAGTCAGATGTAGATCAGGTCTTTCTATGGACTACAGAAAATAATATGGTGTTTAACGAAGACAAGTTCCAGCTCATGCGCTATGTAAAAAATGAAACTATAAAAACGGAAACCACGTACAAAACTCAGGCAAATCATAACATAGAACGAAAAGGCAATGTAAAGGATCTGGGTGTACTCATGTCGGAAGACCTTACCTTTAAAGAACACAATAAAGTAGCCGTCACAACTGCAAGAAAAATGACAGGTTGGATAACAAGAACTTTTCACACTAGAGATGCTATACCGATGATGACACTTTTCAAAACGCTTGTGCTCTCTAGAGTGGAGTACTGCTGCACAATGACAGCCCCTTTCACTGCTGGTGAAATTGCTGACCTGGAGAGCGTGCAGAGGTCCTTTACTGCTAGAATCCACTCGGTAAAACATCTAAACTATTGGGACCGACTTAAGAGCCTAAATCTGTATTCCCTTGAGCGCAGGCGGGAGAGATACATAATAATTTACACGTGGAAAATATTAGAGGGGCTGGTCCCAAACCTGCACACAAAAATAACATCACATGAGACCAGAAGACATGGCAGGATGTGCAGAATACCCCCGTTGAAAAGCAGAGGTGCAACTGGTACTCTGAGAGAGAACTCTATCAACATCAGAGGCCCGAGGCTGTTCAACACGCTCCCGCTACACATAAGGGACATAACTGGCAAACCCCTCACAGTGTTCAAGAGAGAACTATCAACATCAGAGGCCCGAGACTGTTCAACACGCTTCCACTACACATAAGGGACATAACTGGCAAACCCCTCACAGTGTTCAAGAGAGAACTGGATAAGCACCTCCAAAGGATACCTGATCAACCAGGCTGTGACTCATACGTCAGGCTGCCAGCAGCCGCGTCCAACAGCCTGGTTGATCAGTCCAGCAACCAGGAGGCCTGGTCGATGACCGGGCCGCGGGGACGATAAGCCCCGGAAGCACCTCAAGGTATCCTCAAGGTAAGGTAAGGTAACTGTACTAAGTGGTTTTTTTTTGTTTGAAGAAGAAAAAGTAAGACTGTGAGTAGCTGAAAAATGAATGGTAGGAGCAAGAAGTGTTCGAGTGTAGTGTGTGTAGTTGTGAAAAGGTAGAGAGAAGGTCGCGCAGCTTTTTATTTTTTTTTTGAAGCTGAGAAGAAAGAGTGTGAATGGAGGAGCGAGTTGAGGGAGGAGTCTGAAGTTGGAAGATGCAGGTGAGTGGGTGAAAGGGTCATAAAGATTGTAAGCTCCTCCCCCCTATCTTTTTGACAGAGAGAGAGAGAGAGAGAGAGTGGTTTAGTGGAGCAGAGGCGTTTTAAGGAGCTTGGTGAGAAGGTGTAACATAGGATGTAGATGAGAACAATATAGAATACAGGAAGTAAGTTTAAAGAGGGAGAGAGTATAGGAAGAATAAGAAGCAACAGGAGAAGGAGAGGGAGACGTAACAAACCTATAGGAAGCATCAGGAGACGTAACAAACCCTGTAGGAGGAGGAGCTGGAAGTCACAGGAGACGTAACAAAAACCTGTAGGAGGAGGAGCTGGAAACAGCAGGAGCAAGGGGGAGAGGGGGAAGAAAGCAGGAGGAGGAGGGAGGAGCAGTAATTAAAACTTCCTGAAGGAAGAGGGGGATCAGGAGTTAAGAAACATTTTATCAGTAAAAATAATGAAAACTTACGTAAGTATAGCGAAGCGACGAGGTGCTTCTCCAACGAAGTATAAACGATTACTGATCAAAGATTGACCACGCGGTCAGGTATAAGTCATTAGCGCGCGCTAACAGATCACCACAGGATGGTCGTTACCTTTTGTCTCAGCTGCGCGCAGTAGATGGTGGGGGTAGACAGAGCAGCTCACTTAGGAGGAAGAATATATATACATATATATATATATATATATATATATATATATATATATATATATATATATATATATATATATATATATATATATATATATATTATTAAATATGACCGAAAAAGTAAGATTAATAATTCTAACACGAATTTTCTCAATGTTTCTTATATTTTTTTTCACTGTTGATGGTAACTGAAAAATCAATTCTCCAAAGTTCATTTTTATTTCTAGTCTGACGCAACACTTGAGCGCGTTTCGTAAAACATATTACATTTTCAAAGACTTTAGTTTACACACACACAACTATAACTGAACAGCTTTGTTTTTTTTATACCTGCATTTGGGTGAGGTGATGTAATACAATAGTTTTGGATGAGGTGAAAACAAACTTTCAACAAAACACAGAACACGAAACAATGGGTATAAGCTAAGGGGAAGAATAGATCTGTAACTGCAGATGATCTATTGGCCCATATTTCTTGATGCTTCTATATTGGAGCGGAGTCTTGAAGTGGGTAGAATATAATTGTGCGTTAATTGGCTGTTGATTGCTGGTGTTGACTTCTTAATGTGTAGTGCCTCGCAGATATCAAGCCGCCTGCTATCGCTGTATCTATCGATGATTTCCGTGTTTTTTGTTAAGACTTCTCTAGTGATCGTCTGGTTGTGGGAAGAGATAATATGTTCCTTGATAGAGCCCTGTTACTTATGCATCGTTAATCGCCTGGAAAGAGATGTTGTTGTCTTGCCTATATACTGAGTTCTTTGGGGCTTACAGTCCCCAAGTGGGCATTTGAAGGCATAGACGACATTGGTCTCTTTCAAAGCGTTCTGCTTTGTGTCTGGAGAGTTTCTCATGAGAAGGTTGGCAGTTTTTTTGGTTGTATAGTAAATCGTCAATTGTATCTTCTGATTTTTGTCTGTAGGGATAACGTTTCTATTAACAATATCTTTCAGGACCCTTTCCTCCGTTTTATGAGCTGTGGAAAAGAAGTTCCTGTAGAATAGTCTAATAGGGGGGTACAGGTGTTGTGTTAGTTGTTTCTTCAGAGGTTGCATGGCGTTTCACCTTCCTTCTTATGATGTCTTCAACGAAACGAAACCATTGGAGAAACCATTGTTGACTAAGACCTGCCTTATCCTACAGAGTTCTTCATCGACTTGCTTCCATCCTGAGCTGTGGCTGAGAGCACGGTCGACATAAGCGTTAACAACACTCCTCTTGTACCTGTCTGGGCAGTCACTGTTGGCATTGAGGCACATTCCTATGTTTGTTTCCTTAGTGTAGACTGCAGTGTGGAAACCTCCGTTCCTTTCCTCGACTGTTACATCTAGAAAGGGTAGTTTCCCATCCTTCTCCATCTCGTAAGTGAAACGCAACACAGAATTCTGCTCAAATGCTTCCTTCAGCACTTGCAGATGTCTGACATCAGGTACCTGTGTAAAAATGTCGTCAACATACCTGCAGTATATGGCCGGTTTCAAGTTCATATCGACTAAGACCTTTTATTCGATGGTACCCATGTAGAAGTTCGCAAACAGGACACCTAGGGGAGAACCCATGGCGACCCCATCTACTTGCTTATACATGTGCCCATCCGGGCTCAAGAAGGGTGCCTCTTTAGTACAAGTTTGGAGCAGTTTCCTTAGAATGTTTTCTGGTATGTCAAGAGGAGTACAGGCCAGACCATGATACACTCTGTCCACTATCATCCCGATTGTTTCATCCAAAGGTACGTTGGTGAACAGTGATTCTACGTCCTGCGTAGAATCTGTAGTGATATCTGCGAGGCACTATAAATTAAGAAGTCTACACCAGCAATCAACAGCCAATTAACGCACAATTATATTGTACCCACTTCAAGACTCCGCTCCAATATAGAAGCATCAAGAAATATGGGCCAATAGGCCGTCTGCAGTTACAGATCTATTCTTCCCTTTAGCTTATACCCATTGTTTCGTGTTCTGTGTTTTGTTGAAAGTTTGTTTTCACCCCATCCAAAACTATTGTATTACATCACCTCACCCAAATGCAGGGATAAAAGAGCCAAAGCTGTTCAGTTATAATTGTGCGTGTGTAAACTAAAGTCTTTGAAAATGTAATAAGTTTTACGAAACGCGCTCAAGTGTCGCGTCAGACTAGACATAAAAATGAACTTTGGAGAATTGATTTTTCAGTTACCATCAACAGTGAAAAAAAATAAGAAACATTGAGAAAATTCTTGTTAAAATTATTAATTTTACTTTTTCGGTCATATTTAATAATATATGTCTACAGGAAAGACTGCTACCAAAATATACTAATATAAATTGTGACGGTAACGTGTTGCAAATGGTGTTCTGCAGTCTTCCAATGGCAGATGTCAATGCTGGGCCACATATATGTAAGTTATAAAAAAATGAAAAAAAAAGAATGACTGCTTGTCTGATAATCTGTGGTAAGGTAAGGTAAGACACACTAAACACAAAAGATAAACAATTAAATTTAATTATTCTAGAAAACAAAGTAAAATAAAGACAATTCCTTGGCGGATCAAAGTGCAAGTCAATAAGTGAAAGTAACATAAAAAAGAATGAATTTAAGTGAACAATGGGACATGGAGGACATACAATAATGAATAATAAAGAAATGGTGCTGGGAATATATGCGCTAGCTATAAGCCTCTATTTGATCACACGAGGTGAGTCAACTAGGTGTTAATAGCGTGAGAGCACGAGATATTCTGACTGTAGTGCTGCCGGTCGACCCCGACGTTGCCTTGGTGAGTAACGTGGTTGGAGAAGGACTGAAGTGGCGTGTTCTCGAACGGTCAATGAGAATGCAGGACGGCCGGCAAGTCGGTAGTTCCAGACTGGGAGTGTAGTTGGCGGGTCGGCGCTGCGACCAGTTGTGCAGGAATGGGGGGAGGGGGAGTTTGCAGGTGCGTGGCTGGTCTTGAATATACGTTTAAGTTACTGTAAAACGTATCTTGAATATTGTGTGGAACGTGATGATGATAAGAAAGAGCAGGCTCAATCTCTGGGAAGAGATTATCGTCACAATATATATATATATATATATATATATATATATATATATATATATATATATATATATATATATATATATATATATATATATATAACTGAAAACTCACACCCCAGAAGTGACTCGAACCCATACTCCCAGGAGCAACGCAACTGGTATGTACAGGGACGCCTTAATCCACTTGACCATCATGACCGGACATAAGGAAGTGATAGCCGAGGCTATATGAACCACTTCCCCGCCGGTGTTCGGATGGTAATCTTGGGCATAGCATTTTATCAAATCACCTCATTTTTTGGGGCAACACGTGAGGAATACAAATGCAAACAAGCCTGAATGGTCCCCAGGACTAGATACAACTGAAAACTCACACCCACACCAGTTGCGTTGCTCCTGGGAGTATGGGTTCGAGTCACTTCTGGGGTGTGAGTTTTCAGTTGTATCTAGTCCTGGGGACCATTCAGGCTTGTTTGCATTTGTGTTCCTCACGTGTTGCCCCAAAAAATAAGGTGATTTGATAAAATGCTATGCCCAAGATTACCATCCGAGTGCCGGCGGGGAAGTGGTTCATATAGCCTCGGCTATCACTTCCTTATGTCCGGTCGTGATGGTCAAGTGGTTTAAGGCGTCCCTGTACATACCAGTTGCGTTGCTCCTGGGAGTATGGGTTCGAGTCACTTCTGGGGTGTGAGTTTTCAGTTGTATCTAGTCCTGGGGACCATTCAGGCTTGTTTGCATTTGTGTTCCTCACGTGTTGCCTCAAAAAATGAGGTGATTTGATAAAATGCTATGCCCAAGATTACTATCCGAGTGCCGGCGGGGAAGTGGTTCATATAGCCTCGGCTATCACTTCCTTATGTCCGGTCGTGATGGTCAAGTGGTTTAAGGCGTCCCTGTACATACCAGTTGCGTTGCTCCTGGGAGTATGGGTTCGAGTCACTTCTGGGGTGTGAGTTTTCAGTTGTATCTAGTCCTGGGGACCATTCAGGCTTGTTTGCATTTGTGTTCCTCACGTGTTGCCCCAAAAAATGAGGTGATTTGATAAAATGCTATGCCCAAGATTACTATCCGAGTGCCGGCGGGGAAGTGGTTCATATAGCCTCGGCTATCACTTCCTTATGTCCGGTCGTGATGGTCAAGTGGTTTAAGGCGTCCCTGTACATACCAGTTGCGTTGCTCCTGGGAGTATGGGTTCGAGTCACTTCTGGGGTGTGAGTTTTCAGTTATATATATATATATATATATATATATATATATATATATATATATATATATATATATATATATATATATATATATATATATATATATATATATATTATATATATATATTATATTATTATATATATATATATATATATAATATATATCTATATATATATATATTGTGACGGATAATCTCTTCCCAGAGATTGAGCCTGCTCTTTCTTATCATCATCACGTCCCACACAATATTCAAGATACGTTTTACAGTAACTTAAACGTATATTCAAGACCAGCCACGCACCTGCAAACTCCCCCTCCCCCCATTCATGCACAACTGGTCGTAGCGCGACCCGCCAACTACACTCCCAGTCTGGAACAACCGACTTGCCGGCCGTCCTGCATTCTCATTGACCGTTCGAGAACACGCCACTTCAGTCCTTCTCCAACCACGTTACTCACCAAGGCAACGTCGGGGTCGACGGCAGCACTACAGTCAGAATATCTCGTGCTCTCACGCTATAACACCTAGTTGACTCACCTCTTGTGATCAAATAGAGGCTTATAGCTAGCGCATATATTCCCAGCACCATTTCTTTATTATTCATTATTGAATGTCCTCCATGTCCCATTGTTCACTTAAATTCATTCTTTTTTATTTTACTTTCACTTGTTGACTTGCACTTTGATCGCCAAGGAATTGTCTTTATTTTACTTTGTTTTCTAGAATAATTAAATTTAATTGTTTATCTTTGTGTTTAG
>WNGS01124634.1:0-14518 GCA_020271785.1 Procambarus virginalis | reverse complement strand
CCATTGTGAGTTTGCTGATGTTGACAAGAAATCAAACAGCAAATAATTGAAACATACATCTACACGTCTTCGTCGAAGAGCTCTAGAACTTGTGATGACGAAAGTTCTCTTACAAGATACTGGATATGGCTCGTCGAATGGAAGATGCTGCACGTGATGCTCGTGTCATGGAGTGCAGTGCCACACAACAGTTCTGTCACTGTTACTAACAGTGATGAGGTATGTAAGGTTCAGGGAGGACACCATGATCAAAGAAGATATATCCAAACCTAACAGTAAATTGAGCCGAGAACCACATCACAACTGGAGTCATGGAACAAGACTCAAGCAGTCACAACGACTCACATCAGAGGTTGTCAACAATAATGTTACAATTGTGGAGGAGACTACCCACCAAAAGGTAATGTTTGTCCTGCACAAGGTAGAAATGCTATGAGTGTAGAAAACTAGGTCATTTGGTGCTATGTGTCGTTCCGCACTAAAGAAACCACAGTCAATGAATAAAAGAATGTACGAGGATAGGTCATAGGATCGAGGTGGCAAACACAATATTGCACCTCAAATCAAGAATGTTAATAATATACAGACAACATTTCATTACAACCAGTCTCAGATGACAGTGAATGTGATTATATTTATGGAGTACAATCAATCACAGAATGGAATGATCTTCCAAACAACCCAGAGACTATAGTATACATTGCTGGCATTTGTCTCAAAGTTCTCATTGACACTGGATCAAACATTGACACCATTGCTGAGTGCCACTATGAAAATTTAAAAAACAGTTCCCAAAGCTTGAAAACTATAATGGTAAAGCCACTGCCTATGCTTCAAAGGTAGCCTTACCAGTGATTGGAACTTTCACTGCAGAGATTAAGTCAAAGAATGCAATGCTCATTACTACATTCCATGTTGTTAGGAATGCAAAGGAGTCTTTACTCAGTTACAAGACTTCAACCAAATTGGGGCTACTTCAGCTTTCTAATGCTGTAGCAGTGGAATCTGCAAACAATGTTGATGCTATTGTTGCTGAATTTTCTGATCGATTTAAATCCATAGGTTGTTATACTGATAGCAAGGTACATCTGCATATCAACCCAGATGTAATTCCAGTTGCCCAACCACATCGCCGACAACCATTCCATACTCGCAAGAAAGTCGATGCCGAACTGGATAGGCTGATAGAACTAGATATCATTGAACCGGTAACAGGCCCAACACCATGGGTAAGCCCAATTGTCACTCCACCAAAGCCGAAGAATCCAGATGAGATACGCATTTGTGTAGACATGCGTGTTCCCAACAAGGCAATAATGCGTGAACGCCATCCTACACCCACTGTAGATGATATGATCTACCGCTTGAATGGTGCAACTGTATTCAGCAAGTTAGATTTAAACAAGGGCTATCATCAGCTTGAACTTGATGATGAGAGTCGATTCATCACAACGTTTACGACACATCGAGGTCTGTATAGGTACAAGCGCCTGAGTTTTGGTATTAACAGTGCTGCTGAAGTATTCCAGCACATCATCAGCCAGGTATTGCAAGATATACCTAATGCTGACAACATGTCTGATGACATCATTGTTTATGGCCGTACCCAAGCTGAACACGACAAAGCTCTTCGTGCAACATTGCAACGCTTACGAGAAAAGAATTTGACGCTAAGCCGAGCAAAGTGTGAGTTCAATCAACATAAAATTGAATTCTTTGGACATGTACTTAGTGACAAAGGTCTGTCTCCAGATCCTAAGAAAGTTGCAGATATCAAGAATGCTGCACCTCCTTCAACATCCACTGAAGTACATAGTTTTCTGGGAATGGCAAACTACTGTTCTCGCTTCATTCCAGATTTTGCTACCATTACGAAGCCTCTACGTGAGCTCCTGAAGAAAAATGCATCATGGTACTGGAGCGATATCGAGCAAAATGCATTTGATGCTGTGAAAGATGCACTAGTAGAAAATGCGACTGCTGCATACTTTGATCCATCAATGGACACTGAGTTAACGGTGGATGCTAGTCCTGTTGGTTTAGGTGCTGTGTTAGCCCAACACAAACCTGGTCAACCAGATTCCAGAGTAGTAATTGCCTACGCCAGCCGTTCTCTCACAGATGTTGAGCAACGATACAGTCAGACAGAGAAGGAAGCTCTTGCTCTTGTATGGGGCTGTGAACACTTCAATGTGTATCTGCTTGGTGCACCCTTTACCACGATAGTCACTGACCACAAACCGTTGGAGACCATCTTCAATAATCCAAAGTCCAAACCACCAGCTCGCATTGAGAGATGGGCTCTTCGTCTGCAACCATACAACTTTACGGTGAAATACAAGCCGGGTGCAGGCAATCCCGCTGATTACATCAGTCGACATCCTGCCAACAGTTTCACCATCACCAAGCATCAGCAAGTTGCCGAGGAATATGTACACTCTGTAACCTGTGATGCAGTCCCTAAGGCTCTCACTCTTGATGAAATCCGTACTGCAACCCTAGAGGACCCAACTCTGCAAGCAACAGTGGATGCATTGACTAAGAAAAAGTTTCCACGCATCCCACCCTCAGGAGTTGACCAAGATGCATTCAAAGCACTTGAACGCATCCAGACAGAATTAAGTGTTACGCAACAACGCGACACCGTGCTGCGAGGTACTCGTATCGTCATTCCAGCTGTTCTCCAGCAACGTGCTCTGAAGCTTGCACATCAAGGACACCAAGGTCTTGTAAGGACCAAACAGCTGCTACGAGAAAAGGTGTGGTTTCCTGGCATTGATCGTCAAGCAAAGGACATGCATGATGCCTGTGTCCCTTGCCAAGCTGCAGTGGATACTTCAAGACCAACACCTCTACAACCTTCACCACTACCTGCTGCACCATGGACGGAAGTATCGATGGACTTCTGCGGACCGCTACCAACTGGAGAGTACTTGATGGTAGTCATTGATGATCACTCACGTTATCCAGAAGTAGAAATCATCACTTCCACATCTGCAAAGGCCGTCATTCCGAAACTCGACAAGATCTTTTCAAACTTTGGCATTCCTGAAGTTGTCAAGACGGACAATGGACCGCCATTCAATGGACAAGACTTCGTCAACTTTGCTGAGCATATTGGATTCAAACACCGCCGTGTGATGCCACTACATCCTCAAGCAAATGGAGAAGTCGAGAGATTCATGCAACCTCTCATGAAAGCGGTACGCTGTGCTCATGCCGAAGGACGATCCTGGAAACAAGCTATGTATGCTTTTCTCAGGAACTACCGTGCAACACCGCATGGAACACTGGGCAAGTCGCCTGGCGAACTTTTATTTGGACGTCCTATGAGAATCGCACTACCTGCCATGCCAGCCAAGGTAACGGATAAACGTCTCGCTCAGAAGGATGCACTAGCCAAGGGCAAAATGAAAATTGCTCATGATCAACGTGCAAAGGAACAATTCATAAAGGTTGGAGATACTGTTCTCGTTAAAAAGAAAAAAAGAGGGAAAGTTAGATATGCCGTATGATACAAAACCATATAAAGTGATTAGTGTAAAAGGAACTATGGTAACAGCGAGTAATAGAGATCATAGTATAACACGTAATATGGCTTATTTCAAAGTGATTCCAACTAGTGTAGAAAATGATGAAGTGAAAAATCGTGCAAAAGAAAAAGAAAAAATGAGTTATAACTCGATAAACAATTCATCGAGGGATGTTTTTGTATTTAAGGACTCTCGTCCTAAACGTCATGTTAAACGCCCTTCACGATTTGATGATTAATTGTGTTTCTATGTAATGCAAAGTATTTACTTGTTATGCTAAACTAAATCTAATATTGTTTGAATAATGCAGACCTCTCATTCAACATTTTGTAACTTTGTATTACAGTTTCTTTCATGTTTATTTAACATTGCATATGTATTTTTAACATTGAAATACTTTGTGGTAAAGATTAAGTTGTTTAAATTCTTTGTGTGCTTAATTAATGTTAAATGTATGCAATATCTCTTCATATGTTAATAACTTACTTTGTGTCAATAACTTTGCTTTGTGCTACAAGCATGGTAGACATCCTGTATTCATTCTTTTTAAAGAAAAGGAGGGATGTCATGTTCACAGAAAACGGTACCAGCCGTTTTCTATGTGCGGCAGCTGGGACGCCAGTAGAAGAGTGGAGGTAAACAAGAGCGCACAGGACGCCTGCCAAGCTTGGAAGCTATAGTCATGTAATCGTTTATAAGTATTAAAGTCAGTAACAAAGTCATGACTTTATATCAACCCTACAACCAAGACTTCCTCAGATGTATACAAACACAAGAATCTCCTGGCAGATTTGTCCGCAGCTGCTGCCTCTCAACTGTTGATATCGATGTTTATCTGTTTGAGATCATGTTTGCTGGCGTCTTTGAAATGCAGCTGGGGTCTTCCGGTGGGCCTTTTTCCTGATGTCAGTTCTCCATATAAGAAGTCCTTCAGTATGCGGCCATCTTAGATGCTTGTGACATGTCCCACCCATTGCATGCGTCTCTGCTTCAGGAGAGTGAACATTGAAGGGATTCCTGTTTCCTCGAGTACTGTGATGTTGGTGACGTGGTCTCTCCACGTGATGTCAAGGATGCTTCTCAGGTTCCGCATGTGGAAGGAATTGAGCCGTCTCACCTGGCGAGAGCGCAGGGTCCATGATTGCAAGCCGTAGAGAAGTGTACTCACCACACATGCCATGTAGACTTGTGCCATGGTGTGCACTATCATCTTGAGGTTATCTTGAGATGATTTCGGGACTTAGCATCCCCGCGGCTGGGTCCTCGACCAGACCTCCTTTTTGTCCTTTTTGTTACACACCCCCAGGAAGCACCCGAAGCAGCTGTCTAACTCCCAGGTACCTATTTTACTGCTAGGTAACAGGAGCATCAGGGTGAAAGAAATTCTGCCCATTTTTTTCCGTCTCCACCGGGGATCGAACCCTGAACCTCAGGACTACGAATCTGAAGCGCTGTCCACTCAGCTGTTAGGCTCCAAAGTTAGGCCCCAAAACAAAGCTCAAAATGTCAGTTTGCCATTTTCCCAAACGCGCTTTGTGAGCCTGGCCAGAGTTGTTGCGGCCTACCCGTTACGCTTGTTGATCTCAATGTCCAGGGAAAAGGTGTCTGAGATGGTGGAGCTCAGGTACACAAACTCGTGGACCGCCTCCAGCACATAGTCTGCGATATTTATAGAGGATAGCTCATTGACGTCTTGTACCCATCGCCTGTGTCTTCTTCAGGCTGATTGTCAGGACGAATGTAGAAAAGGCTGCGGCAAAGAGGCTGAGAAGCTGCTGCAGGACCTTCTTCTGTATGTGTGGTGATCGCTGCGTAGTCGGTGAAGAGGAACTCCCTGAGGATTCGAATCTACTTTCGTCTTTGCTCGGAGTCTGGATAGATTGAAGAGCTTGCCATCAGATCTTGTACGTAGATAGATGCCTTCTGTAGTTATTATAAAGGCATGCTTGATGAGGATTGCGAAGATGATGCCGAACAGGGTTGGAGCAAGAACACACCCCTGTTTAACACCACTGTTGGTGTTGAATAGTTCGAAGATTGAAAAACGACTGTCCCCTTTATATCCTTGTGGAACGATTGTATCATGCTGATTAGGATGGGTGGGCAGCCAATTTTGGCCAAGTTCCTGAAGAGTCCGTCCCTGCTCACGAGGTAGAAGGCCTTTGTAAGATCAATGAAGGCGATGTACAGGGCTTTTCTCTGCTCCCTGTACTTTTCTTGAAGCTGTGTCAGGGAGAAAACTATGTCAATGGTCGACCTCTCTGCTCGGAAACCGCACTTTGACTATGGGAACACTTTTTCAGCAAGATTCTGAAGCCTGACCAAGACGACCCTGGCGAAAAGTTTCCCAATGACGCTGAGGAGGGAGATGCCGCGATAGTTGTTGATAACGCTTCTGTCACCTTGTTCTGTTGATCACGGTCTTTTATGATCTCTCCAGTGGCTGACTTCAGAGGAGCCGTCCTGTTTTGTGTAAGGCCTGTTTCATCCCTTCGTACATGCCTCTTATGTTGCCGACAGTGGCCGCGGTCTGGATGCTGGAACAGAGTCGAAGCCAGTAATAGTTAACACAGCGCCTTGCAGTTTGTTGAACTCTACTACAGGCAATAAGTAGGGTCTGTAGGTTTCTTTCTGAGGGCAGGTTCTTGTAGGCTGAGAGAGCTTGTCTCTTTTCCTCTACGAGGGGTAACATTTCCTCTGCACTGCCCTCGAACCAGTGTGCTGACTTGTTCTATCTCTTACCAAAGGTGAACATTGCTCTGTTTAAAATAGTGCCCCTGGGGTGCACCTCTCATTTGTGCTATCGCAGGGTTGTCCAATAAGGGCATTTATCAGCGCAGCAGTGAACTCCTCTTCCTAGTGAAATCACGGGGCTTGTTTACGTTAATGCGTGGTCTTCTCTCCTTCTTTGCTCTGTGGATTTACCGGGGTTGGACCTTTACATTGCAAACGACGAGAAACGGTCGTGTCTCAATCTGTGCTCTGGAAGCTGCGAATCAGTTCGACGCTCCTCATATTGATACGCCCTGTGAGCACCAGGTCGAGTTGTGCCAATGCTTAGATCTGGGGTGTCTCCAGGAAACCGTGTGATGGGGCTTGGTGTCTTAAGAAGGAATTGGTGACGCAGAGCTCATGACGAGATCAGAACTCCAGGAGGCGCTGCCCATTCTCATTCATCTTCCCAAATCCAAACTGGCCCAGGCAGGAAGGCAAGAGCTGTGATCAGAACCAACCTTTGCATTAAAGTCTCCCAGGAGGAAGACTGGCTCTTGATGAAGTACGTCTCTAAGAGTTAGGCCGGGGTCATCATAGAACTCGTCCTTCGCTTTAGTAGAAGAGGTCAGTGTGGTACTCACTTAGTTGTACTCACCTAGTTGTGCTTGCGGGGGTGAGCTTTGTCTCTTTGGTCCCGCCTCTCAACCATCAATCAACTGGTGTACAGATCCTGAGTCTACTGGGCTCTATCATATATATTTGAAACTGTGTATTTAGTTAGCCTCTACCACATCACTGCCTAGTGCATTCCATTTATAAACTACTCTGACACTGAAAAAAAAAATCTTTCTAACGTCTCTGTGGCTGATCTGGGCACTAAGTTTCCACCTGTGTTCCCTTGCTCATGTTCCACCCGTGCTGAGAGTTTTGTCTTTGTCAACCTGTCAATTCCCCTGAAAATTTTGTAGGTGGTTATCATGTCTCCCCTTACTCTTCTGTTTTCCAGGGACGTGAGGTTCAGCTCCTTCAACCTTTCCTCATGTCTCATACCTCTCATTCCGGGACAAGTCTGGTGGCATACCACTGAATCTTCTCTATGTCTTGTGTTTAACCCTTAAACTGCGCAACGCATCTGCAGGCTCACGTCTGGTTTGCGCAACGCGCCTCCGGGTATTTGTATTTTTCATGTTCCATTCAAAACTCCCGCGGCTACACGGGGTTCACATCAGCTTCCTCAGGGCTCTTGTAAACAGACGCCATCTTTAAAAAAATCGTGGTCCACATTCCCGGGTGTGGGAGCCTCAGTAGTGAGTGAGCAACCAAGGCTGGCGCTCGCAGCATGAGCGCACAGCACTGCTGTTCAGCGTGTGACCACAGCATCACCTAATAATGTCAAAATATATATATAACTTGTATTATTTAGCTATGATAGTGTTATAGAAGAGCCTGAGTGTGATAATGACTGGGTACAATGTTCAAATATCAGTGATTCAATGCTGTTCACGATGTTCACAGCGCTAGCCACAGCACCACAGCATTATTTCGTCCATCTAGGAATCTTCAAATGATTTCTTAGGTTCCTTTTCAAAATAAACGTTGGTCAATTATTCATTTACAGGAATTAGTGACCAGGATTGTGGTTATAATTAGCGTTGTGTAGTATTGTGGAAGGAGGAATTTTGGTGAGGGAGGGAGGGCGAGAATTGAGGTAGCCTCATTGTGTGTGTGTGGCAGCCACTCTTGTTTTGCTCACCATACTAGCTTAGTGGTTTGCTATGGGCAAAACATGTACATGGGTATATATAGTGTGTGTATAGTGTAAGAACAGCAACAGGAGAATGTTGAGAGGAGCTATTTTGGTGAGGGAGGTGACGTAATCGTAGCGTCGTCTGCTGTGTGATTTTTCATGCAGTGTATGGTGGCCACTGTACTGTTTGGACACAATACCGGCTTACTTGCATAGTTCTGGTAAATAAAACATGTAGATAGGTATATAGAACATGTGTAATAAGAACTATAACAGTATGGTGGGAGGAGCAATGTTGGCGAGTAAGATGTTGGAGTGAGGGAGACTGGCTGGGTGTGGCTGCTCTCACTCGAGGTGTTCTGAATATGTTCATGGCCAAATGCTCCTATTGGCCCATACGAGGCAGCTCATATTGGCCCATACGAGGCAGCTGCTATTGGCATATATGAGGCAGCTGCTATTGGCCCATATGAGGCAGCTGCTATTGGCCCATATGAGGCAGCTCCTATTGGCCCATGAGGCAGCTCCTATTGGCGAAGCAGCTGCTACGCGATGTTCTGAATGTGTTGATGGTAAATGTATATGGTGTGTGACAGTGTATAGTGTGTACATATGTTGTAAATATACATAAATGAACATGAAACATTGGTGTGAATAACTGTATGATGGGAGGGGGCAAAGTTGGCGAATACAATGTTGGAGAAGTGAGGGAGGGCTGGCTGGGTGTGGCAGCTCTCACTCGCGGTGTTCTGAGTGTGTTGATGGTGAATGTATATAGTGTGTGACAGTGTATAGTGTGTAAATAGATTGTATATATACATAAATTAGCATGATACATAGTAAATATGTGCTGCATATGTGTACACAAGTGTCATGCACGTAACACAGTGTCTTCGGACAGTACGGATGTTTTACTGCCATAATATAGTGTACGTGTTCACTATACATAGGATTAGCATGTAAAAACAAATAAAATGTATTTGGAACTGTGCGAAAAAAAATGAACGAAAATATATTCGCGGCAACTCGCGCGCCCCACCCGCCCCGGGAGCTTATGGCACGGGAGCACGGGGAATGATGACGTCACGCCCCAACTTATGGACCCCATAGCAGCCAAAGTAAGTACAATTTCGACCTTTTTTTTACATACCCATACTGAGGGAAGGGTTTTTGACACTTTAAAAAGAAAAAAGAATTTTTTCCAGAGAATTTATTTCCTGCGCACCACGGGGGTGTCATATATGGAGGCAACGCAGTTCAGGGGTTAATTAGGTATGGACTCCAGGCTGGAGCTTCATACTCCAGGATTGGTCTGACATAAGTGGTATAAAGGGTCCTGAACGATTCTTTACACAAGTTTCTAAAGGTAGTTCTTATGTTGGCCAACCTAACATATGCCGCTGATGCTATCCTTTTGATGTGGGCCTCTGGGGACAGGTTCGGTGTGATATCAATCCCCAGATCTTTCTCTCTAATTGACTTTTGCAAAATTTCACCTCCCAGATGGTACCTTGTAATCTGCCTTCTGCTCCCTTTGCCTAATTTCATTAGTTTACACTTTCCTGAGTTAAACTTTAGCAGCCATTTTCTAGACCATTCCTCTAGTTTGTCCAGGTCATCCTGTAGTCTCTGGATGGGTCTAAGCACATGAAACATGATGGGTCTAAGCACTGAGTCCTGTGGGACTCCCCTGGTGACATCTCACCACTCTGATGTCTCCCCACACAGTTACTCGCTGTTGTGGGAAATTTTTACCCATCATATCTAATAATCATCTAAGAAATGTATCATATCTATATCATATCTATATCATATCAAAATCGTATCAAAATCATATCAGAATCACAATAGATTCATTACATAGCTTGATCCTAGATGACAATGCCACTTGGATCACGTACGACATAGGGGCCCTATAGATGCCTACGTGACTTTGTGAATGATCTCTCAAGGATCCAGAAGCTTCTAGAAGGATTTGTTAATTAATAAACTATTGAAACACTGATGCAATATTCGGTAGAGATAAAATCGAATCCTTAATAAGAATCAGTGGTATTATCAAGTACTACTTATAATCTTTAAATCCTATATCTAATTTTATTATAATCACATCTTATCTCAATCATAAGTCTAGACTGAAAAAATAATCAATCAATATTCATTCAAAGCTACCTCTCAAGGGAGAGGGAGGGGCATCTCGGGAACAAGAAGCGCCCACGACACCCCGCGGCACTGCGCGTTTGTTGACAACTGTGAACACATGACGGATCCTTAGCAACATTACCAGCTCAAGGACACCTTATCTAATATCATTATCACCAGTGAACACTCTCTAGAACTGGGGGAGTACCTGGACAATATATCTACAAAGGAATATCCCTAGAACATTTATATCTATAAGTGTAGAGTGAAGCACACAGTGACTTGGCTCCACCTTCACCAACAACTATCTTCTGCAACGCAGTTAAAATAAAGTAGCAACGCTACTAGTACATCATACAGCAACGCTGTGAAATAAAATATCGTGCCTAAACTCGACAAGAGAGTTATTCAGTCTGGCACACTTGTCAGACAGGCACCCGGCTTCAGGTAAGTATATTGAAGGTTATTACAGTAGCATATTAATTGGCCAATTGTATGCTTGTATAACTTTAATATCCTATAAGTCTGATTGTCGGTAATAAAGCGAGGCAACGCTTCATATTTCAGTAAGTTTATTAATATTGTGGTACAGCAAAGTCTTATCCAGCACTAAACCTCATGAGTTTCCACTGTCAGAAAAGTTGTTACAATAAATAAACAAAAACTCATGAGTGTCCAGAGTGTTGGAAGAGATTCAGTCAAGCTGACTGTACTTAATCATATACATTGAATATAAATACATTGCATATATACTTGAATATATAAATTAAATTAACAATTGCTTGCTTAGTTATTTTTTAAATAATCATATAAGTTCATTTAATTGAATATAATTTTAGTACATAGTAACAGTACTTAGACTACATTCAGGTCATTTATCATACTTTTACAATTTACTATTTAAATTGTTTATAGTATAAGTGTATTGGTTGTTAATAGTTATGGTGCTAGGCTAGACTGTGTATGTTTAAATCTCTGATTTAAACAGAGCCAGTGTTCGGTCAAATAACTGAATTTATTAAATCTTATCCTTGTATAAAATACAAGCTGATGTGAGATACCTGTTGGCAGGTGGATGTGGATCTTCAATCAACCTATCAACTAATTCACTCACCCCACCTGCCCCTTACAGCCCATAACCTGTCATTAGGAAAAGAGGAGCTAGGATTTACAACCCTAGCTAGAGATTTTAGTTGAATTAATTTACAGACAGTAATTTTTAATTTAGTTCAGTACAAGTCCCTGGTATTCTCCTCTTATATCAATCCCAGCAGGTTTTCCCACATTTTTGGTCCTTCGAACCTAGATAATTATTCCTGAACCTAGATAGTCTAGAAACTAGACTATATTATTCCATCAAATACGTAAGAAACTTCTTGATTTTGCATTGGAATAATTTTTACATATTCTAGCCTAACCTAGCTATCAGCTAATATTTATCATAGCTATATATCTAAGTAAACAAATTGTTTGCAGTGGCTTAAGCCACCATATCCATTAACTAGTAAGCAGTCATAACATATTAATACTGTTCTGTGTTAAGAAACCACAGTACTTAATCTATCAGTGTCAAAGACAACTGCATCTTAATCATATATATTATTATCTACCTCACTTGTGGTAACATTACATACATATTTAAGTGTATTATCTAGCATTATCTCTAATCAACTGATTTTCAGAGCTGCTCATTACATAATATTCTTTAAAAAAGAGTTTTTCACTGTAAGAGCATTTCATTACAAATTATCCATAATCAACTGAATCAAACCCTATTACAGGTAAAACCAATAGGCATTCTACTGTATTTTATCAAGCAACTATTAGAGTAACAGATCTTGTAATAACTTTGCAAAAATAGTGCCATCTACTATTTTTACAAAATTATTACAGGATTTACCAACTTAGCATGTTCATGCATTCGGAACACAAACCAAATTATTTCAGTATTTTTTATAATTTAGCACCTGCTACATCCAGATTCCAGGGAGGAAATGAAGGACGATCTTTGGAATCATTACCTAAGTAGACAGGTAAGCTCATTTATCAAAATACATTAACATCATGCATATTTATCAGAAAAGAGAAATATCTCGGAATCTCCGAAACTCGGAAAAGGTCAAAATGGCTGACAGTATTCCACCAGCTACTGAAACAGAAAGAAAAGGACACAAAGTGTCTAAAAAATCACTTGACTCTACAGCCTACTGACCATTTAAATCAGGTGAATGACAAATGTCATCATCACTTGGCTACAATAGTCTACCATGGGGATTAAGACCAATCTTAATCTCACATCACAATCTGAATGGCTAAACAGCCCTCATCACTAATCTACAATCTGAAAGGCTAACAGCCCATTGACAATGTCAATACAATATTATCATCCATCTAAGATAAGTATCTTAATCCAAGAATATAGTCTTGATCACCTAATCTCATGCTTTCACTGGAGTGAAAGCAGCCTCAGAAAATCTGAAGGCAATCAAGCATCTCAAAGAGACTTACTTAATAGAAAAGGCAAAGCGGAGAAAAGAAAAAGCAAATGCTTCATCACATCATGAATAATGTAGATACACATTATTACAGATACAATTCATCCTTTAAGGAAATCCTTGGAGGAGTACAAGTGTTACATGCTTGTATGACCTACTTGCATGTAATTACATACCTACAAGTGTTACATATTGTAACGATATCATATCACAAGAAAAAATCACTAAAAGTGAATCCACGGACAAAAACAAAAATGTCCAAACTGGCAGTTAAGAATCAAAGCAACACAAAACCCTCTTCTCCAAGTGGAAACAGAGTAATATAACTCATATGCTATATCCCCCACAGTTAACAGAGCTGTAGGAAATCAAGCTCCCGAGACAGATAAGACAAAGGGACTGCAAGTGCCCCAAGATGCTTATTCTGTCAGGAAGCACATAGCATTTATCAATGCACAGTTTATGAAGGCCGTGCCAGTCGAATTGATCGACTGAAATCTCTGAACAGGTGCATCCGTTGTCTACGGAAGCATGATACAAGTGAGTGTAACACTCAATTGCAGAACTGCCAATATTGTCATAAAAGTGTACATCACACAGCACTCTGTGGTGATATCAACACTCAATCCAGATCACAGACTTCCAATAATCAACCTGCATCTCAGGCAAAGCCAAAAGATGATAATACCACAACAGCCATACAATTCTGTACCGTAATGAGTAATGTCAATGCCTCAGATACAGAAATTTGTTGCAACAGCCATCTTGCCTACTGCACAGCTAGAACTATGCATCAAGGAATTTGTATTCAAACTAGAGGCTTTTTGATCAAGGTCACAGAAAACCTTTATCAGTAAAAAGATGGCAGAAGATTACAACTTAAATCTTCAAAGCAAGTATGTACATCCATATCAGGGTTTTTACCAATTCAGGGCGTAGAACCTTTCCGGTAGTACAACATTGTCTGCCTAGGTACATCCCAAAGGACAGTCGAAGCCATAGTAGTTGATAAAATTCCTACTGAAATGGAAGGACTGGTCTGGCAGCCACAATTAAATTCCTAAAAGAAAAGGAATCCAATTAGCAGATCCTCTGCTCGATTCTGATTACATAGGAGATAGGAATCCTGATTGGAACTGACTATTATCATCGATTCATTCTGTCAGAAGAATGTATGGGTATGAAATACTCAATCAGCAGGAGGCATATTGTTGACAGGACCTATACTAGATCTTAAACCTTCAACTCCTGAAAATCACATCATAAGAAACTGTAATCATGGCCTGAATAGGCAAAGAACAATCACCACTTAAAATCCCCCACATGATTGATGATGGATTGGAATCTGTACATCAATTGTGGAACTTGATGCTATAGGAATAATTCCTGAACAACCAGTCCTGATGATGTCTGTGCATACAATCAGTACTTACAAACTGTACAGTACCATGATGGACAGTACTGGGTAAGGGTACCATGGAAAATCAACCATAAAACCTTACCTACCATTATCGCATAGCTTATAGTTAATTTAAATCTCAATTAGCAAAGCTAAGAAAAAGGCCTGAGCATTTAAAACTCTATCATGAGATTATTGCTCAACAATTAAAGAATAAGTTCATCGAAGTCGTGAAACACGACAATAAACAAACAGCCATTTTTTACCACACAGGCTGTAATGAGAGAATAAAAAACAACTCCTTTAGGATCGTCTTTAACTGTAGGTCTAAATCTGGACCCAAGGAACAGTCTAAATGATTGTTTGCAAACAGGTCCAAGTCTAATTCAGAAATTGTATGACATACTGTTGAAGTGTTAGATTAATAAATATGCATATCAGCAGATATAAGTAAGGCCTTTCTATGAGTCGGCTTGCAGGAAGAAGA
>WNGS01124627.1:130858-141645 GCA_020271785.1 Procambarus virginalis | reverse complement strand
GAGGTAACTGAGGTGTCTGCCACAACAATAACAGACATATACAGAGGTAACTAAGGTGTCTGCCACAACAATAACAGACATATATAGAGGTAACTGAGGTGTCTGCCACAACAATAAGAGACATATACAGAGGTAACTAAGGTGTCTGCCACAACAATAACAGACATATACAGAGGTAACTGAGGTGTCTGCCACAACAATAAGAGACATATACAGAGGTAACTATGGTGTCTGCCACAACAATAAGAGACATATACAGAGGTAACAAAGGTGTCTGCCACAATAACAGACATATACAGAGGTACAAAGGTGTCTGCCAGACTAAGAGTACCTTCCCCTCAGGTGTACGGATACTACGCTGACCAGGACAACGACTGCCAGATCTTCCACGTGTGTCTGCCACTACAACAGCTCTACCCTGACAACTTCACCACACCAATAACCTTCATTTTCAGCTTTATCTGCCCTCAATATACTATCTTTAGTCAGGTGAGTAGATGATATGCACCCAGGTGATGTACACCCAGGTGATGTACACCCAGGTGATGTGTACACCCAGGTGATGTGTACACCCAGGTGATGTGTACACCCAGGTGATGTACACCCAGGTGATGTGTACACCCAGGTGATGTACACCCAGGTGATGTGTACACCCAGGTGATGTGTACACCCAGGTGATGTGTACACCCAGGTGATGTACACCCAGGTCATGTACACCCAGGTGATGTGTACACCCAGGTGACGTGTACACCCAGGTGATGTACACCCAGGTGATGTACACCCAGGTGATGTGTACACCCAGGTGATGTACATCCAGGTGATGTGTACACCCAGGCGATGTACACCCAGGTGACGTGTACACCCAGGTGATGTACACCCAGGTGATGTACACCCAGGTGATGTGTACACCCAGGTGATGTACACCCAGGTGATGTACACCCAGGTGATGTACACCCAGGTGATGTACACCCAGGTGATGTACACCCAGGTGATGTACACCAGGTGATGTACACCCAGGTGATGTACACCCAGGTGATGTGTACACCCAGGTGATGTACACCCAGGTGATGTACACCCAGGTGATGTACACCCAGGTGATGTACACCCAGGTGATGTGTACACCCAGGTGATGTGTACACCCAGGTGATGTGTACACCCAGGTGATGTACACCCAGGTGATGTGTACACCCAGGTGATGTACACCCAGGTGATGTACACCCAGGTGATGTACACCCAGGTGATGTGTACACCCAGGTGATGTACACCCAGGTGATGTACACCCAGGTGATGTACACCCAGGTGATGTACACCCAGGTGATGTGTACACCAGGTGATGTGTACACCCAGGTGATGTGTACACCCAGGTGATGTACACCCAGGTGATGTGTACACCCAGGTGATGTACACCCAGGTGATGTACACCCAGGTGATGTACACCCAGGTGATGTACACCCAGGTGATGTACACCCAGGTGATGTACACCCAGGTGATGTACACCCAGGTGATGTACACCCAGGTGATGTGTACACCCAGGTGATGTACACCCAGGTGATGTACACCCAGGTGATGTACACCCAGGTGATGTACACCCAGGTGATGTGTACACCCAGGCGATGTGTACACCCAGGTGATGTGTACACCCAGGTGATGTACACCCAGGTGATGTGTACACCCAGGTGATGTACACCCAGGTGATGTACACCCAGGTGATGTACACCCAGGTGATGTGTACACCCAGGTGATGTACACCCAGGTGATGTACACCCAGGTGATGTACACCCAGGTGATGTACACCCAGGTGATGTACACCCAGGTGATGTGTACACCCAGGCGATGTGTACACCCAGGTGATGTGTACACCCAGGTGATGTACACCCAGGTGATGTGTACACCCAGGTGATGTACACCCAGGTGATGTACACCCAGGTGATGTGTACACCCAGGTGATGTACACCCAGGTGATGTGTACACCCAGGTGATGTACATCCAGGTGATGTGCACCCAGGTGATGTACACCCAGGTGATGTACACCCAGGTGATGTGTACACCCAGGTGATGTACATCCAGGTGATGTGCACCCAGGTGATGTACACCCAGGTGATGTACATCCAGGTGATGTGCACCCAGGTGATGTACACCCAGGTGATGTACACCCAGGTGATGTACACCCAGGTGATGTACACCCAGGTGATGTGTACACCCAGGTGATGTACACCCAGGTGATGTACACCCAGGTGATGTGTACACCCAGGTGATGTACACCCAGGTGATGTACACCCAGGTGATGTACACCCAGGTGATGTACACCCAGGTGATGTACACCCAGGTGATGTACACCCAGGTGATGTACACCCAGGTGATGTACACCCAGGTGATGTACACCCAGGTGATGTGCACCCAGGTGATGTACACCCAGGTGATGTACACCCAGGTGATGTACACCCAGGTGATGTGTACACCCAGGTGATGTACACCCAGGTGATGTACACCCAGGTGATGTGTACACCCAGGTGATGTACACCCAGGTGATGTACACCCAGGTGATGTACACCCAGGTGATGTGTACACCCAGGTGATGTACACCCAGGTGATGTGCACCCAGGTGATGTACACCCAGGTGATGTGCACCCAGGTGATGTACACCCAGGTGATGTGTACACCCAGGTGATGTACACCCAGGTGATGTACACCCAGGTGATGTACACCCAGGTGATGTGTACACCCAGGTGATGTACACCCAGGTGATGTACACCCAGGTGATGTGTACACCCAGGTGATGTACATCCAGGTGATGTGCACCCAGGTGATGTACACCCAGGTGATGTACACCCAGGTGATGTGTACACCCAGGTGATGTACACCCAGGTGATGTGCACCCAGGTGATGTACACCCAGGTGATGTACACCCAGGTGATGTGCACCCAGGTGATGTACACCCAGGTGATGTACACCCAGGTGATGTACACCCAGGTGATGTACACCCAGGTGATGTGTACACCCAGGTGATGTACACCCAGGTGATGTACACCCAGGTGATGTACACCCAGGTGATGTACACCCAGGTGATGTACACCCAGGTGATGTACACCCAGGTGATGTACACCCAGGTGATGTGCACCCAGGTGATGTACACCCAGGTGATGTACACCCAGGTGATGTACACCCAGGTGATGTGTACACCCAGGTGATGTACACCCAGGTGATGTACACCCAGGTGATGTGTACACCCAGGTGATGTACACCCAGGTGATGTACACCCAGGTGATGTACACCCAGGTGATGTGTACACCCAGGTGATGTACACCCAGGTGATGTGCACCCAGGTGATGTACACCCAGGTGATGTGCACCCAGGTGATGTACACCCAGGTGATGTGTACACCCAGGTGATGTACACCCAGGTGATGTACACCCAGGTGATGTACACCCAGGTGATGTGTACACCCAGGTGATGTACACCCAGGTGATGTGCACCCAGGTGATGTACACCCAGGTGATGTGTACACCCAGGTGATGTACATCCAGGTGATGTACACCCAGGTGATGTGTACACCCAGGTGATGTACACCCAGGTGATGTACACCCAGGTGATGTACACCCAGGTGATGTGTACACCCAGGTGATGTACACCCAGGTGATGTACACCCAGGTGATGTACACCCAGGTGATGTGTACACCCAGGTGATGTACACCCAGGTGATGTGCACCCAGGTGATGTACACCCAGGTGATGTGTACACCCAGGTGATGTACACCCAGGTGATGTACACCCAGGTGATGTACACCCAGGTGATGTACACCCAGGTGATGTGTACACCCAGGTGATGTACATCCAGGTGATGTGCACCCAGGTGATGTACACCCAGGTGATGTGTACACCCAGGTGATGTACATCCAGGTGATGTGCACCCAGGTGATGTACACCCAGGTGATGTGTACACCCAGGTGATGTACACCCAGGTGACATGTACACCCACGAGTGTAATTATCAGAAAAAGACGCCAAGCTGAATAGACCATGTAATAATTACACATAAAATTCAATTTAATAATTGAATTATATGTGTAAAAGAGTAGAGAATAGTACAGTAGAGTACAAGAGCCAGGACAGTAGAGTACAAGAGCCAGGACAGTAGAGTACAAGAGTCAGGACAGTAGAGTACAAGAGTCAGGACAGTAGAGTACAAGAGTCAGGACAGTAGAGTACAAGAGCCAGGACAGTACAGTACAAGAGCCAGGACAGTAGAGTACAAGAGCCAGGACAGTAGAGTACAAGAGCCAGGACAGTAGAGTACAAGAGCCAGGACAGTAGAGTACAAGAGCCAGGACAGTAGAGTACAAGAGTCAGGACAGTAGAGTACAAGAGCCAGGACAGTAGAGTACAAGAGCCAGGACAGTAGAGTACAAGAGCCAGGACAGTAGAGTACAAGAGCCAGGACAGTAGAGTACAAGAGTCAGGACAGTACAGTACAAGAGCCAGGACAGTAGAGTACAAGAGCCAGGACAGTACAGTACAAGAGTCAGGACAGTAGAGTACAAGAGTCAGGACAGTACAGTACAAGAGTCAGGACAGTAGAGTACAAGAGTCAGGACAGTACAGTACAAGAGTCAGGACAGTAGAGTACAAGAGTCAGGACAGTAGAGTACAAGAGCCAGGACAGTAGAGTACAAGAGTCAGGACAGTAGAGTACAAGAGTCAGGACAGTAGAGTACAAGAGTCAGGACAGTACAGTACAAGAGTCAGGACAGTAGAGTACAAGAGCCAGGACAGTAGAGTACAAGAGTCAGGACAGTACAGAGAGAGCCAGGACAGTACAGTACAAGAGCCAGGACAGTCAGTACAAGAGTCAGGACAGAAGAGTACAAGAGTCAGGACAGTACAGTACAAGAGTCAGGACAGTAGAGTACAAAAGCCAGGACAGTAGAGTACAAGAGTCAGGACAGTAGAGTACAAGAGTCAGGACAGTACAGTACAAGAGTCAGGACAGTACAGTACAAGAGTCAGGACAGTACAGTACAGTACAAGAGTCAGGACAGTACAGTACAAGAGTCAGGACAGTAGAGTACAAAAGCCAGGACAGTACAGTACAAGAGACAGGACAGTAGAGTACCAGAGCCAGGACAGTACAGTACAAGAGTCAGGACAGTACAGTACAAGAGTCAGGACAGTACAGTACAAGAGTCAGGACAGTACAGTACAAGAGTCAGGACAGTACAGTACAAGAGTCAGGACAGTACAGTACAAGAGCCAGGACAGTACAGTACAAGAGTCAGGACAGTACAGTACAAGAGTCAGGACAGTACAGTACAAGAGCCAGGACAGTACAGTACAGTACAAGAGTCAGGACAGTACAGTACAGTACAAGAGTCAGGACAGTACAGTACAGTACAAGAGTCAGGACAGTACAGTACAAGAGCCAGGACAGTACAGTACAGTACAAGAGTCAGGACAGTACAGTACAAGAGTCAGGACAGTACAGTACAAGAGCCAGGACAGTACAGTACAAGAGCCAGGACAGTACAGTACAAGAGCCAGGACAGTAGAGTACAAGAGTCAGGACAGTACAGTACAAGAGCCAGGACAGTAGAGTACAAGAGTCAGGACAGTACAGTACAAGAGCCAGGACAGTACAGTACAAGAGCCAGGAGAGTAGAGTACCAGTGCCAGGACAGTACAGTACAAGAGCCAGGACAGTACAGTACAAGAGTCAGGACAGTACAGTACAAGAGTCAGGACAGTACAGTACAAGAGCCAGGACAGTACAGTACAAGAGCCAGGACAGTACAGTACAAGAGCCAGGACAGTACAGTACAAGAGCCAGGACAGTACAGTACAAGAGCCAGGACATTACAGTACAAGAGCCAGGACAGTAGAGTACAAGAGTCAGGACAGTAGAGTACAAGAGCCAGGACAGTACAGGACAAGAGTCAGGACAGTACAGTACAAGAGCCAGGACAGTAGAGTACAAGAGCCAGGACAGTACAGTACAAGAGCCAGGACAGTACAGTACAAGAGTCAGGACAGTAGAGTACAAGAGTCAGGACAGTAGAGTACAAGAGCCAGGACAGTACAGTACAAGAGCCAGGACAGTACAGTACAAGAGCCAGGACAGTAGAGTACAAGAGTCAGGACAGTAGAGTACAAGAGTCAGGACAGTACAGTACAAGAGCCAGGACAGTACAGGACAAGAGTCAGGACAGTAGAGTACAAGAGTCAGGACAGTAGAGTACAAGAGCCAGGACAGTACAGTACAAGAGCCAGGACAGTACAGTACAAGAGCCAGGACAGTAGAGTACAAGAGTCAGGACAGTAGAGTACAAGAGTCAGGACAGTAGAGTACAAGAGTCAGGACAGTACAGTACAAGAGCCAGGACAGTACAGTACAAGAGCCAGGACAGTACAGTACAAGAGTCAGGACAGTACAGTATAAGAGTCAGGACAGTACAGTACAAGAGCCAGTACAGTACAGTACAAGAGTCAGGACAGTACAGTACAAGAGTCAGGACAGTACAGTACAAGAGTCAGGACAGTACAGTACAAGAGCCAGGACAGTACAGTACAAGAGTCAGGACAGTACAGTACAAGAGTCAGGACAGTACAGTACAAGAGCCAGGACAGTACAGTACAAGAGCCAGGACAGTACAGTACAAGAGTCAGGACAGTGCAGTACAAGAGTCAGGACAGTACAGTACAGTACAAGAGTCAGGACAGTACAGTACAGTACAAGAGTCAGGACAGTACAGTACAGTACAAGAGTCAGAACAGTACAGTACAAGAGCCAGGACAGTACAGTACAGTACAAGAGTCAGGACAGTACAGTACAAGAGTCAGGACAGTACAGTACAAGAGTCAGGACAGAAGAGTACAAGAGCCAGGACAGTACAGTACAAGAGCCAGGACAGTACAGTACAAGAGTCAGGACAGAAGAGTACAAGAGTCAGGACAGAAGAGTACAAGAGTCAGGACAGTAGAGTACAAGAGTCAGGACAGTACAGTACAAGAGTCAGGACAGTAGAGTACAGGAGCCAGGACAGTAGAGTACAAGAGCCAGGACAGTAGAGTACAAGAGTCAGGACAGTAGAGTACAAGAGTCAGGACAGTAGAGTACAAGAGTCAGGACAGTAGAGTACAAGAGCCAGGACAGTAGAGTACAAGAGCCAGGACAGTACAGTATAAGAGTCAGGACAGTAGAGTACAAGAGTCAGGACAGTACAGTACAAGAGTCAGGACAGTACAGTACAAGAGTCAGGACAGTACAGTACAAGAGCCAGGACAGTACAGTACAAGAGTCAGGACAGTACAGTACAAGAGTCAGGACAGTAGAGTACAAGAGTCAGGACAGTACAGTACAAGAGCCAGGACAGTACAGTACAAGAGTCAGGACAGTAGAGTACAAGAGTCAGGACAGTAGAGTACAAGAGTCAGGACAGTAGAGTACAAGAGTCAGGACAGTAGAGTACAAGAGTCAGGACAGTAGAGTACAAGAGTCAGGACAGTAGAGTACAAAAGCCAGGACAGTAGAGTACAAGAGCCAGGACAGTACAGACAAGAGCGAGGACAGTACAGTACAAGAGTCAGGACAGTACAGTACAAGAGTCAGGACAGTACAGTACAAGAGTCAGGACAGTAAAGTACAAGAGTCAGGACAGTACAGTACAAGAGTCAGGACAGTACAGAACAAGAGTCAGGGCAGAGGAGTACAAGAGTCAGGACAGTACAGTACAAGAGTCAGGACAGTACAGTACAAGAGTCAGGACAGTACAGTACAAGAGTCAGGACAGTACAGTACAAGAGCCAGGACAGTACAGTACAGTACAAGAGTCAGGACAGTACAGTACAGTACAAGAGTCAGGACAGTACAGTACAGTACAAGAGTCAGGACAGTACAGTACAAGAGCCAGGACAGTACAGTACAGTACAAGAGTCAGGACAGTACAGTACAAGAGTCAGGACAGTACAGTACAAGAGCCAGGACAGTACAGTACAAGAGCCAGGACAGTACAGTACAAGAGCCAGGACAGTAGAGTACAAGAGTCAGGACAGTACAGTACAAGAGCCAGGACAGTAGAGTACAAGAGTCAGGACAGTACAGTACAAGAGCCAGGACAGTACAGTACAAGAGCCAGGACAGTAGAGTACCAGAGCCAGGACAGTACAGTACAAGAGCCAGGACAGTACAGTACAAGAGTCAGGACAGTACAGTACAAGAGTCAGGACAGTACAGTACAAGAGCCAGGACAGTACAGTACAAGAGCCAGGACAGTACAGTACAAGAGCCAGGACAGTACAGTACAAGAGCCAGGACAGTACAGTACAAGAGCCAGGACATTACAGTACAAGAGCCAGGACAGTACAGTACAAGAGCCAGGACAGTACAGTACAAGAGCCAGGACAGTAGAGTACAAGAGTCAGGACAGTAGAGTACAAGAGCCAGGACAGTACAGGACAAGAGTCAGGACAGTACAGTACAAGAGCCAGGACAGTAGAGTACAAGAGCCAGGACAGTACAGTACAAGAGCCAGGACAGTACAGTACAAGAGTCAGGACAGTACAGTACAAGAGTCAGGACAGTACAGTACAAGAGCCAGGACAGTACAGTACAAGAGCCAGTACAGTACAGTACAAGAGTCAGGACAGTAGAGTACAAGAGTCAGGACAGTAGAGTACAAGAGTCAGGACAGTACAGTACAAGAGCCAGGACAGTAGAGTACAAGAGTCAGGACAGTACAGTACAAGAGTCAGGACAGTAGAGTACAAGAGCCAGGACAGTAGAGTACAAGAGTCAGGACAGTAGAGTACAAGAGTCAGGACAGTAGAGTACAAGAGTCAGGACAGTAGAGTACAAGAGACAGGACAGTAGAGTACAAGAGTCAGGACAGTAGAGTACAAGAGTCAGGACAGTAGAGTACAAGAGTCAGGACAGTACAGTACAAGAGCCAGGACAGTACAGTACAAGAGCCAGGACAGTACAGTACAAGAGTCAGGACAGTAGAGTACAAGAGCCAGGACAGTACAGTACAAGAGTCAGGACAGTACAGTACAAGAGTCAGGACAGTACAGTACAAGAGTCAGGACAGTACAGTACAAGAGTCAGGACAGTACAGTACAAGAGTCAGGACAGTACAGTACAAGAGCCAGGACAGTACAGTACAAGAGCCAGGACAGTACAGTACAAGTGTCAGGACAGTACAGTACAAGAGTCAGGACAGTACAGTACAAGAGTCAGGACAGTACAGTACAAGAGCCAGGACAGTACAGTACAAGAGCCAGGACAGTACAGTACAAGAGTCAGGACAGTGCAGTACAAGAGTCAGGACAGTACAGTACAAGAGTCAGGACAGTACAGTACAAGAGTCAGGACAGTACAGTACAGTACAAGAGTCAGGACAGTACAGTACAGTACAAGAGTCAGGACAGTACAGTACAGTACAAGAGTCAGAACAGTACAGTACAAGAGCCAGGACAGTACAGTACAGTACAAGAGTCAGGACAGTACAGTACAAGAGTCAGGACAGTACAGTACAAGAGTCAGGACAGAAGAATACAAGAGCCAGGACAGTACAGTACAAGAGCCAGGACAGTACAGTACAAGAGTCAGGACAGAAGAGTACAAGAGTCAGGACAGAAGAGTACAAGAGTCAGGACAGTAGAGTACAAGAGTCAGGACAGTACAGTACAAGAGTCAGGACAGTAGAGTACAGGAGCCAGGACAGTAGAGTACAAGAGCCAGGACAGTAGAGTACAAGAGTCAGGACAGTAGAGTACAAGAGTCAGGACAGTAGAGTACAAGAGCCAGGACAGTAGAGTACAAGAGCCAGGACAGTACAGTATAAGAGTCAGGACAGTAGAGTATAAGAGTCAGGACAGTACAGTACAAGAGTCAGGACAGTACAGTACAAGAGTCAGGACAGTACAGTACAAGAGCCAGGACAGTACAGTACAAGAGTCAGGACAGTACAGTACAAGAGCCAGGACAGTACAGTACAGTACAAGAGTCAGGACAGTACAGTACAGTACAAGAGTCAGGACAGTACAGTACAGTACAAGAGTCAGAACAGTACAGTACAAGAGCCAGGACAGTACAGTACAGTACAAGAGTCAGGACAGTACAGTACAAGAGTCAGGACAGTACAGTACAAGAGTCAGGACAGAAGAGTACAAGAGCCAGGACAGTACAGTACAAGAGCCAGGACAGTACAGTACAAGAGTCAGGACAGAAGAGTACAAGAGTCAGGACAGAAGAGTACAAGAGTCAGGACAGTAGAGTACAAGAGTCAGGACAGTACAGTACAAGAGTCAGGACAGTACAGTACAAGAGTCAGGACAGTACAGTACAAGAGTCAGGACAGTAGAGTACAAGAGTCAGGACAGTAGATTACAAGAGTCAGGACAGTAGAGTACAAGAGTCAGGACAGTAGAGTACAAGAGTCAGGACAGTAGAGTACAAGAGTCAGGACAGTACAGTACAAGAGTCAGGACAGTACAGTACAAGAGTCAGGACAGTAAAGTACAAGAGTCAGGACAGTACAGTACAAGAGTCAGGACAGTACAGAACAAGAGTCAGGGCAGAGGAGTACAAGAGTCAGGACAGTACAGTACAAGAGTCAGGACAGTACAGTACAAGAGTCAGGACAGTACAGTACAAGAGTCAGGACAGTACAGTACAAGAGCCAGGACAGTACAGTACAGTACAAGAGTCGGACAGTACAGTACAGTACAAGAGTCAGGACAGTACAGTACAATACAAGAGTCAGGACAGTACAGTAAAAGAGCCAGGACAGTACAGTAC
>WNGS01124627.1:77812-107147 GCA_020271785.1 Procambarus virginalis | reverse complement strand
GGTGGTGATAAGGAGGGGTGGTGGTGATGGGGAGGGGTGGTGGTGATGGGGAGGGGTGGTGGTGATAGGGAGGGGTGGTGGTGATGGGGAGGGGTGGTGGTGATAGGGAGGGGGGTGGTGATGGGGAGGGGTGGTGGTGATGGGGAGGGGTGGTGGTGATGGGGAGGGGTGGTGGTGATGGGGAGGGGTGGTGGTGATGGGGAGGGGTGGTGGTGATGGGGAGGGGTGGTGGTGATGGGGAGGGGTGGTGGTGATGGGGAGGGGTGGTGGTGATGGGGAGGGGTGGTGGTGATGGGGAGGGGTGGTGATGGGGAGGGGTGGTGGTGATGGGGAGGGGTGGTGGTGATAGGGAGGGGTGGTGGTGATAGGGAGGGGTGGTGGTGATGGGGAGGGGTGGCGGTGATGGGGAGGGGTGGTGGTGATGGGGAGGGGTGGTGGTGATAGGGGGGTTGTGGTGATGAGAGGGGTTGTGGTGATGGGGAGGGGTTGTGGTGATGGGGAGGGGTTGTGGTGATAGGGAGGGGTTGTGGTGATGGGGAGGGTTGTGGTGATGGGGAGGGGTGGTGGTGATGGGGAGGGGTGGTGATGGGGAGGGGTGGTGGTGATGGGGAGGGGTGATGGGGAGGGGTGGTGGTGATGGGGAGGGGTGATGGGGAGGAGTGGTGGTGATGGGGAGGGGTGGTGGTGATGGGGAGGGGGTGTAGGTGATGGGGAGGGGTGGTGGTGATAGGGAGGGGGTGTAGGTGATGGGGAGGGGTGGTGGTGATGGGGAGGGGTGATGGGGAGGAGTGGTGGTGATGGGAGGAGTGGTGGTGATGGGGAGGGGTGGTGGTGATAGGGAGGGGTGGTGGTGATGGGGAGGGGTGGTGGTGATGGGGAGGGGTGATGGGGAGGAGTGGTGGTGATGGGAAGGGGTGGTGGTGATGGGGAGGAGTGGTGGTGATAGGGAGGGGGTGTAGGTGATGGGGAGGGGGTGGTGGTGATGGGGAGGGGTGGTGGTGATGGTTGAAGACACTGGAGCCTCTCCCGGCTCTGGTATATATAACCTGGGAAGCTCTGGGTCTCCTCACAGTCAACAATCAGCCCTCCAGAAGTCGCTCCTCCACCTGCTGTTGCTGCTACACCCAGGGTTTACCCTCCAGTCTCTGCTACACCCAGGGTTTACCCTCCAGTCTCTGCTACACCCAGGGTTTACCCTCCAGTCTCTGCTACACCCAGGGTTTACCCTCCAGTCTCTGCTACACCCAGGGTGTTAGCTCTACCGCCACACCCTTCAAGACGTACACCCTCGCTCATAAGGTAGACAGCCACACCCTACAAGGAGTACACTTGCTCGAGGTGTTGTTGACCCATGAGGTCAACAACACCTTGAGCCTCGCTAACAAACTCTTCCTTATATGAGGTATTGAGTCCTTACACTTGGAACATCATCATACTTCCCGCTGACCCAAGAGCTACAGCTTAACCCCAACAAGCAGAGAGAGATGAGCACTGCTAGGTAAGTACACCCAGACACACAACACAAAGAACTCTGAGGACAAGCAACACAGAAGAGAACCATCAACCCAACTCTGTCGTTGTTGTATTGGCGGGAACTTCTTCAGTAGAGAAACATGACCATAAACACGGATCCCATAGATGCCAGAACCCAGGGGGTGAGGAGTTTCCTGCACCACGTGACTCTTGGTTGACAGGCGGGACCCAAGAGCTAATACACAAGCCCGTATAGGTATTAATACAGAACAGGTCCTCGCAGCCGAGTGGACTACGCTCTTGGATCGCAGTCCTAAAGCCCGTGTTTTATCCCCAGTTCGAGGCAGAAACAAACGGGCAGGAGATTCTTTCACCTAATTCCCTTTTCACCTATCAGTTAATGGGTACCTCGGAGTTAGGCAGCTGCTTCCTGCGAATGTGTGCGAGAAATATGAGGCAGATAAGGTAGAAGAAAAATAGATCAGGAGTCAGTACCTTAGCGAACCGAGGGTTAGAGAGGCAAAGCGGGGTCCAAGAGCTGGGTCCTGCTGGCACAAACAGCAAACGCAGCATTAAGGTCAGAGAGAGTAGGAAGCCATGTGGATCCATCCACATGGCTTCCCTTTTGCTCTACGCGAGGTTTCTGTCCACGCTGAGCTGGCCTTAGGACACCTGCGTTATCATTTGACAGATGTACCGCATATGGGTTGTTTTGTTGACTTATTTAATGCTCGATGCTGACCAGTTCAATATTTAGTGTTCACCGATTTAGTGCCTAATGTTCATGTGCTTCGCATCTAATGTTCACTTGTTCAATGTCGTGTTCATCTTTTCAATGTTCATCAATTGTATTTTCCCTTTTGTGGCCACATGGTAGATTTTAACTTGTTTACTTCAGTGTTCAGTTGTTCAATACAGTGTTCAGTTGTTCAATACAGTGTTCAGTTGTTCAATACAATGTTCAGTTGTTCAATACAGTACTCAGTGGGTCAATACAGTGTTCAGTTGTTCAATACAGTACTCAGTGGGTCAATACAGTGTTCAGTTGTTCAATACAGTGTTCAGTTGTTCAATACAGTGTTCAGTTGTTCAATACAATGTTCAGTTGTTCAATACAGTACTCAGTGGGTCAATACAGTGTTCAGTTGTTCAATACAGTACTCAGTGGGTCAATACAGTGTTCAGTTGTTCAATACAGTGTTCAGTTGTTCAATACAGTGTTCAGTTGTTCAATACAGTACTCAGTGGGTCAATACAGTGTTTAGTTGTTCAATACAGTACTCAGTGGGTCAATACAGAGTTCAGTTGTTCAATACAGTACTCAGTGGGTAAATACAGTGTTTATTTATTCAGAACAGTGTTCACTTTTTAATACGGTGTTCAGTTGTTCAATAGGATGTTCAGTTGTTCAATACAGTGTTCATTTGTTCAACACAGTGTTCACTTGTTCAATGCAGTATTCGGTTGTTCAATACAGTGTGTTCACTTGTTCATTACAGTGTTCACTTGTTCAATAGAGTTCACTTATTCATTAGTGTTCACTGTTCAGTACAGTGTTCACTGTTCAGTACAGTGTTCACTGTTCAATACAGTGTTCACTGTTCAATACAATGTTCACTGTTCAGTACAGTGTTCACTGTTCAATACAGTGTTCACTGTTCAATACAGTGTTCACTGTTCAATACAGTGTTCACTGTTCAATACAGTGTTCACTGTTCAATACAGTGTTCACTGTTCAATACAGTGTTCACTGTTCAATACAGGGCCCCACTGTTCAATACAGTGTTCACTGTTCAATACAGTGTTCACTATTCAATACAGTGTTCACTGTTCAATACAGTGTTCACTGTTCAATACAGTGTTCACTGTTCAATACAGTGTTCACTGTTCAATACAGTGTTCACTGTTCAATACAGTGTTCACTGTTCAATACAGTGTTCACTGTTCAATACTGTGTTCACTGTTCAATACAGTGTTCACTGTTCAATACAGTGTTCACTGTTCAATACAGTGTTCACTGTTCAATACAGTGTTCACTGTTCAATACAGTGTTCACTGTTCAATACAGTGTTCACTGTTCAATACAGTGTTCACTGTTCAATACAGTGTTCACTGTTCAATACAGTGTTCACTGTTCAATACAGTGTTCACTGTTCAATACAGTGTTCACTGTTCAATACAGTGTTCACTGTTCAATACAGTGTTCACTGTTCAATACAGTGTTCACTGTTCAATACAGTGTTCACTGTTCAATACAGTGTTCACTGTTCAATACGGTGTTCACTGTTCAGTACAGTGTTCACTGTTCAGTACAGTGTTCACTGTTCAGTACAGTGTTTACTGTTCAGTACAGTGTTCACTGTTCAGTACAGTGTTCACTGTTCAATACAGTGTTCACTGTTCAATACAGTGTTCACTGTTCAATACAGTGTTCACTGTTCAATACAGTGTTCACTGTTTAATACAGTGTTCACTGTTCAATACAGTGTTCACTGTTCAATATAGTGTTCACTGTTCAATACAGTGTTCACTGTTCAATACAGTGTTCACTGTTTAATACAGTGTTCACTGTTCAGTACAGTGTTTACTGTTCAGTACAGTGTTCGCTGTTCAGTACAGTGTTCACTGTTCAATACAGTGTTCACTGTTCAATACAGTGTTCACTGTTCAGTACAGTGTTCACTGTTCAATACAGTGTTCACTGTTCAATACAGTGTTCACTGTTCAATATAGTGTTCACTGTTCAATACAGGGCCCCACTGAAGAGCCCTCAAGAGAAGTGTTGCCATATCCTTCCTTCGGGTCCCATCCATTTCATTGTGTTGCTTCTAACATTCTCCTCTTCACTAGTCACTCTCTCCTTGGCTCAAGGGCTACTGATGTTTAATTATTTTTACTAAACTTTTACTGAAACTTCCTTACTCTTGATGAATGATTCAAATTACACAAAGACGTGTTCCGTCATGTTGGGAACTTCAATCATCCTATTACTTGGAAGTCTTCAAAATGATCTTTGTTGCCTCTGCTCTCCATAGACGCCTCTTGCTTAGTCGTTTCTCGTACACAACACGTCCAATATGAGTCCTGGCTTTGTTGCTGTTGACTCTTGCCTCTTAAAGGCTCTTATCTTTTAGCAATTGTGACCTGATTTAGGAAGGACGAATGTAGAGTCCACAAAGATATCCGCCGTGCTGCCACACTTGTCAAAGCAACTTGGGAGAGAGAGAGAAGTATCGATTACGTTCCATTAACCCTACGTTCAAAGAGTTTGTAGACACAACTTCTCCGGACAATTGGGACAAAACTCCTCAGAGAAAGTCTCGTGAGTGTCGAGGTTTCTAAAGGTTAAGAACACCCGCCACGAGCCATTCTTCTGGGACCAATGACCAAGACATGAGGGAGAATGGCATCAACAGTAATGAAAGATTGTCAAATCTACGAGCCACCAGATTCACCTTCTGAAACACAATGAAAGATTTAGGTGAGTTTTGACGTAATCTTTTCCAGGGCGCACGCCTAAAGTGCACTGAGCGAGCACAGCCCGAGCATAGTCCGAGCACAGCCCGAGCATAGTCCGAACACAGCCCGAGCCTCACCAAGGAGTACAATTCCGCGTTCCTTGGCAGGCATAGCGAGGAACACAGCGGTGAGCAGCGACTAATAAGGTGCCACGAATATAAGGAGGGGGCGAGGGAGAGAGGCATGAGGGAAGCGAAGCATGGTAGGTGCAAAGATTCCAGTCCGCCTTCTCAACCCGTCACCAAGGGGAAGGGAGAGAAGAGAGGAAGAAAGAGCGGGCTATGAGGATGGGGCAAATGATCAGTCTTATAGGGGTTATCTTCTTGAGGTTATCTTGAGATGATTTTGGGGCTTTTTAGTGTCCCTGCGGCCCGGTCCTCGACCAGGCCTCCACCCCCAGGCAGCAGCCCGTGACAGCTGACTAACACCCAGGTACCTATTTTACTGCTAGGTAACAGGGACATAGGGTGAAAAAAACTCTGCCCATTGTTTCTCGCCGGCGCCTGGAATCGAACCCAGGACCACAGGATCACAAGCCCCGCGTGCTGTCCGCTCGGCCGACCGGCTCCCTATTCTGTCAAGGACTCACCACGTCGGCTGTATATACATAGATGAGGAACACAGATTGACTGCAGACAAGAGTATGAGTGAGGGAGTCTACTTATAAATGAGTTAAGTCAGAGTGGGAGAGCACAGTAAGTGGAGGTCCCATGACAGAGTCAGACCTCCGTCATGGGGCCCCTCTTGTTGACCGTATATATATATATACATAAACAATTGAGATTTAGGCTCGAGCAGCGGTAGTTGCAAACTTCCAGACGATACAAAAATTGGGCGGGAAATCGATTTAGGAGAAGACTGAAAATAACTTCAAGACTATTTAGTGGGCATTTTAAATAGTCGATAGATTGACAGATGTCGTTTAATGCCGACACATGTAGAGTTCTGAGGACAGGTAATGATGACAGTCACTAGAAATCAGCTGGATAGTGATGAAAATGTGAAGTCTGAGAGGGAAAATGATCCGGAGAAGGGATCATGATTAGTAGGAATGTAATGCCAAAAATTCAATGAACAAATGTTTGAAATAAGGCAAATAGAATATCACGGTATTGTGATTTAACTGTGTATCTGACGGAAGCGTTTGGGCCACTCCATTACCTACACTAGAATGTATGCGTGTTATATGTAAAACTTGGCTCATCTACCAGCTCGGTGCCTGCTAGTGGATCCGGGCGGACACCAGGTTGTGTAACAGTTAATATATCGTGTTGTTGCTATTGTTTAAGATTCGCTACCTGGAACAAAAAGTTCCAAGTAGCACGGGCTATGGTGAGCCCGTAGTGGACTTATTAACATATCGTGGTCCAGGGGGGTCAAGGCGTGCGTCTGGGGTCACCCAGGACGCTGCTCCCATCTCCGTCCTCCTGCAAAGATTTTCTCATAATAATCGGGTATTAAATATATCACCACACAAGAACAAGAAGGAATAGAATTTAGCTTCAGGAAAGAAATGGATAAATACTGACTTGGCAACAGGGTGGGTGGTTTGGGTGGTTTCAGGTTTGATTTCTTCTTATGTTCTTATAATTAGGGTCCAGGACAGACCAAAATGTTCTTATGATTATGGTCCAGAACAGTCCAAAATGTTCTCATGATAAAGGTCCAGAACAGACCAAAATGTTTTCATGACAAAAGTCCAGAACAGACCAAAATGTTCTCATGACAAAAGTCCAGAACAGTCCAAAATGTTCTCATGATAAAGGTCCAGAACAGACCAAAATGTTCACACGAATAAAAGTCCAGAACAGACCAAAATGTTTTCATGACAAAAGTCCAGAACAGACCAAAATGTTCTCATGATAAAGGTCCAGAACAGACCAAAATGTTCTCATCACAAGGGTCCAGAACAGAACAAAAGTCGTCATTTTCATTACATATGTAGGTCGATTTATTGCTTCCTCAACCCCGTTATTGTGACTAATAGTGTGCATGATAACTGAAGTCAACTGAAGGTTATATTGCAACATTAATATGATAACATGAGTCTACAAGTTATCTTGAAACACATAATTATTCAACGTTGTCATGTTTACAGGTTTGTTGAGCGGAAACCTAGTGACCAGATCTTCACCATGATGCTCGCTATCACCATCCTCCTTGGTGAGTATTGTCACCATCCTCCATAGTGAGTATTGTCACCATCCTCCATAGTGAGTATTGTCACCATCCTCCATAGTGAGTATTGTCACCATCCTCCATGGTGAGTATTGTCACCATCCTCCATGGTGAGTATTGTCACTATCCTCCATGGTGAGTATTGTCACCATCCTCCATGGTGAGTATTGTCACCATCCTCCATGGTGAGTATTGTCACCATCCTCCATGGTGAGTATTGTCACCATCCTCCATGGTGAGTATTGTCACCATCCTCCATGGTGAGTATTGTCACCATCCTCCATGGTGAGTATTGTCACCATCCTCCATGGTGAGTATTGTCACCATCCTCCATGGTGAGTATTGTCACCATCCTCCATGGTGAGTATTGTCACCATCCTCCATGGTGAGCATTGTCACCATCCTCCATGGTGAGCATTGTCACCATCCTCCATGGTGAGTATTGTCACCATCCTCCATGGTGAGTATTGTCACCATCCTCCATGGTGAGTATTGTCACCATCCTCCATGGTGAGTATTGTCACCATCCTCCATGGTGAGTATTGTCACCATCCTCCATGGTGAGTATTGTCACCATCCTCCATGGTGAGTATTGTCACCATCCTCCATGGTGAGTATTGTCACCATCCTCCATGGTGAGTATTGTCACCATCCTCCATGGTGAGCATTGTCACCATCCTCCATGGTGAGTATTGTCAATATACTATCAGGGGCCCAATTTATCAAAGCACCAGGATCTTAACGAAGGGGAATATCAGAGTCCCTGGGGCTTAACGAAGGGGAATATCAGAGTCCCTGGGGCTTAACGAAGGGGAATATCAGAGTCCCTGGGGCTTAACGAAGGAGAATATCAGAGTCCCTGGGGCTTAACGAAGGGGAATATCAGAGTTCCTGGGGCTTAACGAAGGAGAATATCAGAGTCCCTGGGGCTTAACGAAGGGGAATATCAGAGTCCCTGGGGCTTAACGAGGGGAATATCAGAGTCCCTGGGGCTTAACGAGGGGAAATAGGGGAAGGGAAGTCAGGTATAACTGGCCGGTGATATAAAAGTGTTCAGAAGTCAAAGTTATCCACTGAATTGTAGTGGCGTTTTCTGTGACAGTGTTCGCTGGTGCCCAAGCCAACCCCACCCAGCTTGGGGCTCGACCCCAGACCCTACCCCAGGTGTTCCCCAGTGGTAATGCCCTCCTGGAAGATGCCCAGATCGGCCACCTGCTGAGAACAGCGCCCGCGGGATCCCAGCTGCTGAGAACGACTGCGCCTGTGGGTAGCCTCCTCTCTCGTCTTCCAGATAATGCTACCCTTATCAGGACGAATATTGTCGACACCTTCAGCTGCAGTGGACGGGTAGGTGTGTGTGTGTGTGTGTGTGTGTGTGTGTGTGTGTGTGTGTGTGTGTGTGTGTGTGTGTGTGTGTGTGTGTGTACTCACCTAATTGTGCTTGCGGGGGTTGAGCTCTGGCTCTTTGGTCCCGCCTCTCAACTGGTTTACAAATTCCTGAGCTTACTGGACTCTATCATATCTACATTTGAAACTGTGTAAGGAGTCAGCCTCCACCACATCACTGCCTAAAGCATCCCATCTGTTAACAACTCTAACACTGAAAACGTTCTTTCTAACGTCCCTGTGGAATATTTGCGTACTCAGTTTCCACCTGTGTCCTCTTTTTCGCGTACCACCCATGTTAAACAGTTTATCTTTATCTACCCTGTCAATTCCTCTGAGAATTTTGTAGGTAGTGATCATGTCTCTCCTTACTCTTCTGTCTTCTAGTGTCGTGAGGTGCATTACTCACAGCCTTTCTTCGTAACTCATGCCTCTTAGTTCTGAGACTAGCCTAGTGGCATATCTCTGAACTTTTTCAAGCTTCGTCTTGTGCTTGACAAGGTACGGGCTCCATGCTGGGCCCGCATACTCCAGGATTGGTTTTACTTATGTGGTATACAAGGTTCTGAATGATTCCTTACACAGGTTCCTGAAGGCAGTTCTGATGTTAGCCAGCTTCGCATATGCCGCAGATGTTATTCTTTTGATGTGGACTTCAGGAGACAGGGTTGGTGTGATATCAACTCCTAGATCCTTCTCTCTATCCGTTTCATGAAGGACTTCATCTCCCATTCTGTATCCTGTGTCTGGCCTCCTGTTTCCACTGCCTAGTTTTATTACCTTACATTTACTCGGGTTGAATATTAGTAGCCACTTGTTGAACCATTCATGTAGTCTGTCTAGGTCATCTTGTAGTCTCATACTGTCTTTCTCCGTCTTAATCCTCGTCATAATTTTTGCATCATCAGCAAACAATGAGAGGAATGAGAGGATCTTTCTATACCATCTGAAATATCATTTACATATATAAGAAACAGTATGGGTCCAAGGACTGAACCCTGCGGGACCCCACCGGTGACGTCTTGCCAATCTGAGACCTCACCCCTCACAGTGACTCGCTGCCTTCTGTTACTTAGGTACTCCCTAATCCAATGAAGTACCTTCCTTTTCACTCCTGCCTGCATCTCCAGCTTTCGCACTAGTCTCTGGTGTGGCACTGTGTCAAAGGCTTTCTGCCAATCCAAATATATGCAGTCTGCCCACCCCTCTTTTTCTTGACTGGTTCGTGTTGCCTGATTGTAGAATTCAATTAATCCTGTGAGGCATGACTTGCCATCTCTGAAATCATGTTGGTGTTGTGACACAAATATCCTTCACTCCAGATGTTCGACTAGCTTTTTTCGCACAATTTTCTCCATTAGCTTGCATGGTATGCAAGTTAGGGACACTGGTCTGTATTTCAGTGCCTCCTGTCTATCCCCCCTTCTTGTATATTGGGACTACGTCTGCCACCTTCCAGATTTCTGCCAGTTCACATGTTACCAGTGATTTGTTATACACCATGGAGAGTGGCAGGGACAGTGCTTCTGCTCCTTCCTTTAGTATCCATGGTGATATTCCATCTGGGCCTATAGCCTTTGTCACATCTAACTCTAGCAAAAGCTCCTTACATCTCCATTGGTAATCTCAAATTGACTCTAGTGGTGCCTGGTTAATTATTCCTTCTCTTATCTCTGGAACTTCTCCTTGCTATAATGTGAAGACTTCCTGGAATTTCATATTGACTTCTCCTCTTTCCTTATTACAGTGTAATCCTGGGGGAACACAGCATTTGGTGTTACCTTTATATATATAGAGGTAACTGAGGTGTCTGCCACAACAATAACAGACATATATGGAGGTAACTGAGGTGTCTGCCACAACAACAACAGACATATATGGAGGTAACTGAGGTGTCTGCCACAACAATAACAGACATATATAGAGGTAACTGAGGTGTCTGCCACAACAATAACAGACATATATAGAGGTAACTGAGGTGTCTGCCACAACAATAACAGACATATATAGAGGTAACTGAGGTGTCTGCCACAACAATAACAGACATATATAGAGGTAACTGAGGTGTCTACCACAACAATAACAGACATATACAGAGGTAACTAAGGTGTCTGCCACAACAACAGACATATACAGAGGTAACTAAGGTGTCTGCCACAATAAGAGACATATACAGAGGTAACAGAGGTGTCTGCCAGACTAAGAGTACCTTCCCCTCAGGTGTACGGATACTACGCTGACCAGGACAACGACTGCCAGATCTTCCACGTGTGTTTGCCACTACAACAGCTTTACCCTGACAACTTCACTAAAGAGACTACCTTCATTTTCAGCTTTATCTGCCCTCAATATACTATCTTTAGTCAGGTGAGTAGATGATATGTACACCCAGGTGATGTACACCCAGGTGATGTACACCCAGGTGATGTGTACACCCAGGTGATGTACACCCAGGTGATGTACACCCAGGTGATGTGCACCCAGGTGATGTACACCCAGGTGATGTACACCCAGGTGATGTGTACACCCAGGTGATGTACACCCAGGTGATGTACACCCAGGTGATGTACACCCAGGTGATGTACACCCAGGTGATGTGTACACCCAGGTGATGTGTACACCCAGGTGATGTACACCCAGGTGATGTGCACCCAGGTGATGTACACCCAGGTGATGTACACCCAGGTGATGTGTACACCCAGGTGATGTACACCCAGGTGATGTACACCCAGGTGATGTGTACACCCAGGTGATGTACACCCAGGTGATGTACACCCAGGTGATGTACACCCAGGTGATGTACACCCAGGTGATGTGTACACCCAGGTGATGTACACCCAGGTGATGTGTACACCCAGGTGATGTACACCCAGGTGATGTACACCCAGGTGATGTACACCCAGGTGATGTGTACACCCAGGTGATGTACACCCAGGTGATGTACACCCAGGTGATGTACACCCAGGTGATGTACACCCAGGTGATGTGTACACCCAGGTGATGTACACCCAGGTGATGTACACCCAGGTGATGTGTACACCCAGGTGATGTACACCCAGGTGATGTGTACACCCAGGTGATGTGTACACCCAGGTGATGTGTACACCCAGGTGATGTGTACACCCAGGTGATGTGTACACCCAGGTGATGTGTACACCCAGGTGATGTGTACACCCAGGTGATGTACACCCAGGTGATGTACACCCAGGTAATGTACACCCAGGTGATGTACACCCAGGTGATGTGTACACCCAGGTGATGTGTACACCCAGGTGATGTACACCCAGGTGATGTACACCCAGGTGATGTGTACACCCAGGTGATGTGTACACCCAGGTGATGTGTACACCCAGGTGATGTGTACACCCAGGTGATGTACACCCAGGTGATGTACACCCAGGTGATGTACACCCAGGTGATGTACACCCAGGTGATGTGTACACCCAGGTGATGTACACCCAGGTGATGTAAACCCAGGTGATGTACACCCAGGTGATGTACACCCAGGTGATGTACACCCAGGTGATGTACACCCAGGTGATGTGTACACCCAGGTGATGTACACCCAGGTGATGTACACCCAGGTGATGTACACCCAGGTGACGTGTACACCCAGGTGATGTACACCCAGGTGATGTACACCCAGGTGATGTACACCCAGGTGATGTACACCCAGGTGATGTGTACACCCAGGTGATGTACACCCAGGTGATGTACACCCAGGTGATGTGTACACCCAGGTGACGTGTACACCCAGGTGATGTACACGCAGGTGATGTGTACACCCAGGTGATGTACACCCAGGTGATGTACACCCAGGTGATGTGTACACCCAGGTGACGTGTACACCCAGGTGATGTACACCCAGGTGATGTGTACACCCAGGTGATATACACCCAGGTGATGTGTACACCCAGGTGATGTGTACACCCAGGTGATGTGTACACCCAGGTGATGTACACCCAGGTGATGTACACCCAGGTGATGTACACGCAGGCGATGTGTACACCCAGGTGATGTACACCCAGGTGATGTACACCCAGGTGATGTGTACACCCAGGTGACGTGTACACCCAGGTGATGTACACCCAGGTGATGTGTACACCCAGGTGATGTGTACACCCAGGTGATGTGTACACCCAGGTGATGTGTACACCCAGGTGATGTGTACACCCAGGTGATGTGTACACCCAGGTGATGTGTACACCCAGGTGATGTACACCCAGGTGATGTACACGCAGGTGATGTGTACACCCAGGTGATGTACACCCAGGTGATGTACACCCAGGTGATGTGTACACCCAGGTGATGTACACCCAGGTGATGAACACCCAGGTGATGTACACCCAGGTGATGTACACCCAGGTGATGTGTACACCCAGGTGATGTACACCCAGGTGATGTACACCCAGGTGATGTGTACACCCAGGTGATGTGTACACCCAGGTGATGTACACCAAGGTGATGTACATCCAGGTGATGTGTACACCCAGGTGATATACACCCAGGTGATGTACACCCAGGTGATGTGTACACCCAGGTGATGTACACCCAGGTGATGTGTACACCCAGGTGATGTACACCAGGTGATGTACACCCAGGTGATGTACACCCAGGTGATGTACACCCAGGTGATGTGTACACCCAGGTGATGTACACCCAGGTGATGTACACCCAGGTGATGTGTACACCCAGGTGATGTACACCCAGGTGATGTACACCCAGGTGATGTGTACACCCAGGTGATGTACACCAGGGTGATGTACACCCAGGTGATGTACACCCAGGTGATGTACACCCAGGTGATGTACACCCAGGTGATGTACACCCAGGTGATGTGTACACCCAGGTGATGTGTACACCCAGGTGATGTGTACACCCAGGTGATGTATACCCAGGTGATGTACACCCAGGTGATGTACACCCAGGTGATGTACACCCAGGTGATGTACACCCAGGTGATGTGTACACCCAGGTGATGTACACCCAGGTGATGTACACCCAGGTGATGTACACCCAGGTGATGTGTACACCCAGGTGATGTACACCCAGGTGATGTGTACACCCAGGTGATGTGTACACCCAGGTGATGTATACCCAGGTGATGTACACCCAGGTGTTGTGCACCCAGGTGATGTACACCCAGGTGATGTACACCCAGGTGATGTGCACCCAGGTGATGTACATCCACGTGATGTGTACACCCAGGTGATGTACACCCAGGTGATGTACACCCAGGTGATGTACACCCAGGTGATGTACACCCAGGTGATGTACACCAGGGTGATGTACTCCCAGGTGATGTACACCCAAGAGATATGTACACCCCAGGTGATGTACACCCAAGTGATATGTACACCCAGGTGACATGTACACCCAGGTGACATGTACACCCAGGTGACATGTACACCCAGGTGACAGGTACACCCAGGTAACATGTACACCCAGGTGACCTGCACACCCAGGTGACCCGTACACCCAGGTGACATGTGCACCCAGGTGACATGTACACCCAGGTGACATGTACACCCAGGTAACATGTACACCCAGGTGGCATGTACACCCAGGTGACATGTGCACCCAGGTGACATGTACACCCAGGTGTCATGTACACCCAGGTAACATTTACACCCAGGTGATGTACACCCAGGTGATGTACACCCAGGTGACATGTACACCCAGGTGACGTGTACACCCAGGTGGCATGTACACCCAGGTGACATGTACACCCAGGTGACGTGTACACCCAGGTGACATGTACACCCAGGTGACGTGTACACCCAGGTGGCATGTACACCCAGGCGACATGTACACCCAGGTGACGTGTACACCCAGGTGACATGTACACCCAGGTGATGTACACCCAGGTGATGTGTACACCCAGGTGATGTACATCCAGGTGATGTACATCCAGGTGATGTGCACCCAGGTGATGTACACCCAGGTGATGAACACCCAGGTGATGTACACCCAGGTGATGATGTGTACACCCAGGTGATGTACACCCAGGTGACATGTACACCCACGAGTGTAATTATCAGAAAAAGACGCCAAGCTGAATAGACCACATAATAATTACACATAAAATTCAATTTAATAATTGAATTATATGTGTAAAAGAGTAGAGAATAGTACAGTAGAGTACAAGAGCCAGGACAGTAGAGTACAAGAGCCAGGACAGTACAGTACAAGAGTCAGGACAGTAGAGTACAAGAGTCAGGACAGTAGAGTACAAGAGCCAGGACAGTAGAGTACAAGAGCCAGGACAGTACAGTACAAGAGTCAGGACAGTAGAGTACAAGAGTCAGGACAGTAGAGTACAAGAGCCAGGACAGTAGAGTACAAGAGCCAGGACAGTAGAGTACAAGAGCCAGGACAGTACAGTACAAGAGTCAGGACAGTAGAGTACAAGAGTCAGGACAGTAGAGTACAAGAGCCAGGACAGTAGAGTACAAGAGCCAGGACAGTAGAGTACAAGAGCCAGGACAGTAGAGTACAAGAGCCAGGACAGTACAGTACAAGAGTCAGGACAGTAGAGTACAAGAGCCACGACAGTACAGTACAAGAACCAGGACAGTAGAGTACAAGAGTCAGGACAGTAGAGTACAAGAGTCAGGACAGTAGAGTACAAGAACCAGGACAATAACGAGGCCATATATCACACAGGACTTGCTGACCTGCGCCTGGGAGTCGGAAACTCTGCCGTGTGAGGCCGCTGCTTAACTCTACGGCATCAACGACAGCTTCTTCAAGAAGGTCACGGACAGTGACGGCGGGGAACGCTACGCTCAGCTCGGCGAAAACTTCTCCCCGTCGTCTGGTAACTCGAGCGCCACATTCACCGTCCCCGTCCGCTGAAGACCTCCAACAGTTGTTCGCCCTGAGATACGCAAGAGAAGGGGGACATGGGACTCTCCTCCCAGGGCATGTATGATAAGAGAGGGTCTTCCAGGTCACTCTTGGGGAATGAGAGGGCATTGTGGGCATGGGTATAGCTCTGTACAATTACTGTCTTCTCTAGTCCTTTCCTAACGCTTATCAACGTGTGATGATGCAGCTTTTCTGGGCATTATTGTTATTGTATTTGTTATGGGATCAGTTGACTATTCCACTCATGGGTACTAGTTCTGGTGAGAACCACGGGCCCTCTGGCGGCGAGGGAGTCAACTGGGACCCCACTGGTGGCCGGCAGTGAACCAGGAGACAGTGATGAATGATCTTCTCAAGAGAGAGAGGTCAAGAAGCCTGGCTCTCCTGGTTCCACTGACACATACCATTAGGGCTTACCAAGTTAGGTTAGGTGGGTTACTAATGTTTACAACTGTACCTGGATCAACTAATATGTAATAAAGATAGCAACTTACAGATATAATCTTTCCTTCACCCTGTTTATGCTAAGATATCTAGTTTTAAAGGGCTCCGAAATCATGTTAACGATGTCTCTTGAACTGCACCATAGTTGAAGACAACCAAACCAAATTATACTGAATATAATTGTTTTCTTTTAAATCTAATCAGACTAATGGTTATCTATCTTTTCCTATCTACTCCTTATGTCTTTTAACCAAACCAAACAAAGCCTCATCCCTCTCTTAGGCTAAATATATTCATATATTTTGCAAACCAATTCTAGCCTAAAATATTGTAAACAACTTATACTGTCTAACGTTACAAGTGTCCTGTGGATAGATTATAGTTCATCTAAGTTCTGATAAATGCATCGTAACCAACTTGATGCTGATGGCGCTTTGTGCTGGGACACTCTTGTATGGGCCTTAAGCCTCTGGCTGGCCCACTATGTCACTCGTGTGGTGGATGAGTATTTATGACTTTATGTTGGCCTCATGAAGATTATCTCCAGTGTGTTTAATAACTTTAGCGTTGTTAAATCTCAGTTGTAAACTTACCTGGTTGTAACTGTGCACTGTGGTAGATAATGTTCCAGTGACCCATCGGGCATTTCTCCACTGTGCTGATATTTCCTCTCATTTCTGAGACCTGTAAACCTACTCCTGTAAGACTCATAGACCTGAAAGATTCCCATGCACATTGGAACCAGATTATGTGTATGGGATTCCCATGCAAATGGGAATCCAAGTCTGATGCTATGTAAGTTCACTTCTATTTTTCTATTGATTCCTTTAATCAAAATAAGTTGATTGTAGTTGGCTGAATTCTTGTACCAACCATAGCTCTATTCTTGTACCATAGCTCTATCTCTAATCTTAATCTTAATCTGATTACGACTCTGTGGTATGTAAATGACTACATTCCTCCTCTTAGTTGCAAGTTTTTGCAGCTTCCTCTGCAATGTTATTCCCTAGTGTTCTTACATGACTTGGCTCTCAGTTGACAAATATTCGACGACCTTGACTTTTGAGTGTTTGCATTAACACATTTTTCGAACACTTGTAATCGAATTATCTCTAAATTCAGAATTGTTTCCAATTATATAGTGACGTAATGTATGCGAATAGTTCTGCCGACAGAGTTTATATTTGGTCAGATGTACATCAGCAGGTGGTGCAGACTGCCAGACGTGCTTGTAACCGAGCCTATGCCTAGCAGTGCTAACATCCCGCAGTCTGAAACCTTATTGAATAACGAAGAGGTATGTGGCTCTTCCTGCATGACAGTATGATGATCGATGGAATAACCAGCCTGAATTTCACTTTGTCTCAGGTCTATTTAATTTTGCTGCAGTTCTCGGTGTATTAATGTTCTTAGGTAGTACAATCCAAGATGGTAATCATCTCCCGCTTTAAAAACACATGCTTTAGTTACTTGATCGGTTCTATCATGCATTCGGAGGACAGTATGGGACAGTTGCAAAATTGGCACAACCACCAGTGGAGGTGTGGAGTGAACCACCAGTGGAGGTGTGGAGTGAACCACCAGTGGAGGTGTGGAGTGAACCACCAGTGGAGGCGGGAGTGAACCACCAGTGGAGGTGTGGAGTGAACCACCAGCGGAGGTGTGGAGTGAACCACCAGTGGAGGTGTGGAGTGAACCACCAGTGGAGGTGTGGACTGAACCACCAGCGGAGGTGTGGAGTGAACCACCAGTGGAGGTGTGGAGTGAACCACCAGTGGAGGTGTGGAGTGAACCACCAGTGGAGGTGTGGAGTGAACCACCAGTGGAGGTGTGGACTGAACCACCAGCGGAGGTGTGGAGTGAACCACCAGTGGAGGTGTGGAGTGAACCACCAGTGGAGGTGTGGAGTGAACCACCAGTGGAGGTGTGGACTGAACCACCAGCGGAGGTGTGGAGTGAACCACCAGTGGAGGTGTGGAGTGAACCACCAGTGGAGGTGTGGACTGAACCACCAGCGGAGGTGTGGAGTGAACCACCAGTGGAGGTGTGGAGTGAACCACCAGTGGAGGTGTGGACTGAACCACCAGCGGAGGTGTGGAGTGAACCACCAGTGGAGGTGTGGAGTGAACCACCAGTGGAGGTGTGGAGTGAACCACCAGTGGAGGTGTGGACTGAACCACCAGCGGAGGTGTGGAGTGAACCACCAGTGGAGGTGTGGAGTGAACCACCAGTGGAGGTGTGGAGTGAACCACCAGTGGAGGCGGGAGTGAACCATCAGTGGAGGTGTGGAGTGAACCAGCAGTGGAGGTGTAGAGTGAACCATCAGTGGAGGTGTAGAGTGAACCACCAGTGGAGGCGTAGAGTGAACCACCAGTGGAGGCGGGAGTGAACCACCAGCGGAGGCGTGGAGTGAACCACCAGTGGAGGCGTGGAGTGAACCACCAGTGGAGGCGGGAGTGAACCACCAGTGGAGGCGGGAGTGAACCACCAGTGGAGGCGGGAGTGAACCACCAGTGGAGGCGGGAGTGAACCATCAGTGGAGGTGTGGAGTGAACCACCAGTGGAGGCGGGAGTGAACCACCAGTGGAGGCGGGAGTGAACCACCAGTGGAGGCGGGAGTGAACCACCAGTGGAGGTGTGGAGTGAACCACCAGTGGAGGCGGGAGTGAACCACCAGTGGAGGCGGGAGTGAACCACCAGTGGAGGCGGGAGTGAACCACCAGTGGAGGCGGGAGTGAACCACCAGTGGAGGCGGGAGTGAACCACCAGTGGAGGCGGGAGTGAACCACCAGTGGAGGTGTAGAGTGAACCACCAGTGGAGGCGGGAGTGAACCACCAGTGGAGGTGTAGAGTGAACCAGCAATGGAGGCGGGAGTGAACCACCAGTGGAAGTGTAGAGTGAACCACCAGTGGAGGCGGGAGTGAACCACCAGTGGAGGTGTAGAGTGAACCACCAGTAGAGGTGTAGAGTGTACCACCAGTGGAGGTGTAGAGTGTACCACCAGTGGAGGTGTGGAGTGAACCACCAGTGGAGGCGGGAGTGAACCACCAGTGGAGGTGTAGAGTGAACCACCAGTAGAGGTGTAGAGTGTACCACCAGTGGAGGTGTAGAGTGTACCACCAGTGGAGGTGTGGAGTGAACCACCAGTGGAGGCGGGAGTGAACCACCAGTGGAGGTGCAGAGTGAACCACCAGTGGAGGTGTAGAGTGAACCACCAGTGGAGGTGTGGAGTGAACCACCAGTGGAGGTGTAAAGTGAACCACCAGTGGAGGTGTAAAGTGAACCACCAGTGGAGGTGTAGAGTGAACCACCAGTGGAGGCGTGGAATGAACCACCAGTGGAGGTGTAGAGTGAACCACCAGTGGAGGTGTAGAGTGAACCACCAGTGGAGGGTGGAGTGAACCACCAGTGGAGGTGTGGAGTGTACCACCAGTGGAGGTGTGGAGTGAACCACCAGTGGAGGTGTAGAGTGAACCACCAGTGGAGGCGGGAGTGAACCACCAGTGGAGGCGGGAGTGAACCACCAGTGGAGGTGTAGAGTGAACCACCAGTGGAGGTGTGGAGTGAACCACCAGTGGAGGTGGGAGTGAACCACCAGTGGAGGTGTGGAGTGAACCACCAGTGGAGGTGTAGAGTGAACCACCAGTGGAGGGTGGAGTGAACCACCAGTGGAGGTGTAGAGTGAACCACCAGTGGAGGTGTGGAGTGAACCACCAGTGGAGGTGTAGAGTGAACCACCAGTGAGGTGTGGAGTGAACCACCAGTGGAGGCGGGAGTGAACCACCAGTGGAGGCGGGAGTGAAACACCAGTGGAGGCGGGAGTGAACCACCAGTGGAGGTGTGGAGTGAACCACCAGTGGAGGCGGGAGTGAAACACCAGTGGAGGCGGGAGTGAACCACCAGTGGAGGCGGGAGTGAACCACCAGTGGAGGCGGGAGTGAACCACCAGTGGAGGCGGGAGTGAACCACCAGTGGAGGCGGGAGTGAACCACCAGTGGAGGCGTGGAGTGAACCACCAGTGGAGGTGTGGAGTGAACCACCAGTGGAGGTGTGGAGTGAACCACCAGTGGAGGTGTAGAGTGAACCACCAGTGGAGGTGTGGAGTGAACCACCAGTGGAGGGGGAGTGAACCACCAGTGGAGGTGTGGAGTGAACCACCAGTGGAGGCGGGAGTGAACCACCAGTGGAGGCGGAGTGAACCACCAGTAGAGGTGTGGAGTGAACCACCAGTGGAGGCGGGAGTGAACCACCAGTAGAGGCGCGGAGTGAACCACCAGTGGAGGTGTGGAGTGAACCATCAGTGGAGGCGTGGAGTGAACCACCAGGGGCGGGAGTGAACCACCAGTGGAGGTGTAGAGTGAACCACCAGTGGAGGTGTAGAGTGAACCACCAGTGGAGGTGTAGAGTGAACCACCAGTGGAGGTGTGGAGTGAACCACCAGTGGAGGTGTGGAGTGAACCACCAGTGGAGGTGAGGAGTTAACCACCAGTGGAGGTGTAGAGTGAACCACCAGTGGAGGTGTGAGTGAACACCAGTGGAGGTGTGGAGTGAACCACCAGTGGAGGTGNTGGAGGTCCCATGACAGAGTCAGACCTCCGTCATGGGGCCCCTCTTGTTGACCGTAATATATATATACATAAACATTGAGATTTAGGCTCGAGCAGCGGTAGTTGCAACTTCCAGACGATACAAAAATTGGGCGGGAAATCGATTTAGGAAAGACTGAAAATACTTCAAGACTATTTAGTGGGCATTTTAAATAGTCGATAGATTGACAGATGTCGTTTAATGCCGACACATGTAAGTTCTGAGGACAGGTAATGATGACAGTCACTAGAAATCAGCTGGATAGTGATGAAATGTGAAGTCTGAGAGGGAAATGATCCGGAGAAGGGATCATGATTAGTAGAATGTAATGCCAAAAATTCATGAACAAATGTTTGAAATAAGGCAAATAGAATATCACGGTATTGTGATTTAACTGTGTATCTGACGGAAGCGTTTGGCCACTCCATTACCTACACTAGAATGTATGCGTGTTATATGTAAAACTTGGCTCTCTACCAGCTCGGTGCCTGCTAGTGGATCCGGGCGGACACCAGGTTGTGTAACAGTTAATATATCGTGTTGTTGCTATTGTTTAAGATTCGCTACCTGGAACAAAGTTCCAAGTAGCACGGCTATGGTGAGCCCGTAGTGGACTTATTAACATATCGGGTCCAGGGGGTCAAGGCGTGCGTCTGGGTCACCCAGGACGCTGCCTCCCATCTCCGTCCTCCTGCAAAGATTTTCTCATAATAATCGGTATTAAATATATCACCCACAAGAACAAGAAGGAATAGAATTTAGCTTCAGGAAGAATGGATAATACTGACTTGGCAACAGGGTGGGTGGTTTGGGTGGTTTCAGGTTTGATTTCTTCTTATGTTCTTATAATTAGGGTCCCGGACAGACCAAATGTCTTATGATTATGGTCCAGAACAGTCCAAAATGTTCTCATGATAAAGGTCCAGAACAGACCAAAATGTTTTCATGACAAAAGTCCAGAACAGACCAAATGTTCTCATGACAAAGTCCAGAACAGTCCAAAATGTTCTCATGATAAAGGTCCAGAACAGACCAAAATGTTCACAACGAATAAAATCCAGAACAGACCAAAATGTTTTCATGACAAAAGTCCAGAACAGACCAAAATGTTCTCATGATAAAGGTCCAGACAGACCAAAATGTTCTCATCACAAGGGTCCAGAACAGAACAAAAGTCGTCATTTTCATTACATATGTAGGTCGATTTATGCTTCCTCAACCCCGTTATTGTGACTAATAGTGTGCATGATAACTGAAGTCAACTGAAGGTTATATTGCAACATTAATATGATAACATGAGTCAACAAGTTATCTTGAAACACATAATTATTCAACGTTGTCATGTTTACAGGTTTGTTGAGCGGAAACCTAGTGACCCGATCTTCACCATGATGCTCGCTATCACCATCTTCCTTGGTGAGTATTGTCACCATCCTCCATAGTGAGTATTGTCACCATCCTCCATAGTGAGTATTGTCACCATCCTCCATGGTGAGTATTGTCACATCCTCCATGGTGAGTATTGTCACCATCCTCCATAGTGAGTATTGTCACCATCCTCCATAGTGAGTATTGTCACCATCCTCCATGGTGAGTATTGTCACCATCCTCCATAGTGAGTATTATCACCATCCTCCATAGTGAGTATTGTCACCATCCTCCATAGTGAGTATTGTCACCATCCTCCATGGTGAATATTGTCACCATCCTCCATAGTGAGTATTATCACCATCCTCCATAGTGAGTATTGTCACCATCCTCCATAGTGAGTATTGTCACCATCCTCCATGGTGAATATTGTCACCATCCTCCATAGTGAGTATTGTCACCATCCTCCATGGTGAGTATTGTCACCATCCTCCATAGTGAGTATTGTCACCATCCTCCATAGTGAGTATTGTCACCATCCTCCATGGTGAATATTGTCACCATCCTCCATAGTGAGTATTATCACCATCCTCCATAGTGAGTATTATCACCATCCTCCATAGTGAGTATTGTCACCATCCTCCATGGTGAATATTGTCACCATCCTCCATAGTGAGTATTGTCACCATCCTCCATGGTGAGTATTATCACCATCCTCCATAGTGAGTATTATCACCATCCTCCATAGTGAGTATTGTCACCATCCTCCATAGTGAGTATTGTCACCATCCTCCATGGTGAGTATTGTCACCATCCTCCATAGTGAGTATTGTCACCATCCTCCATAGTGAGTATTGTCACCATCCTCCATGGTGAATATTGTCACCATCCTCCATAGTGAGTATTGTCACCATCCTCCATAGTGAGTATTGTCACCATCCTCCATAGTGAGTATTGTCACCATCCTCCATAGTGAGTATTGTCACCATCCTCCATGGTGAATATTGTCACCATCCTCCATAGTGAGTATTGTCACCATCCTCCTTGGTGAGTATTGTCACCATCCTCCATGGTGAGTATTGTCACCATCCTCCATGGTGAGTATTGTCACCATCCTCCTTGGTGAGTATTGTCACCATCCTCCATGGTGAGTATTGTCACCATCCTCCATGGTGAGTATTGTCACCATCCTCCATGGTGAGTATTGTCACCATCCTCCATGGTGAATATTGTCACCATCCTCCATAGTGAGTATTGTCACCATCCTCCATAGTGAGTATTGTCACCATCCTCCTTGGTGAGTATTGTCACCATCCTCCATGGTGAGTATTGTCACCATCCTCCATGGTGAGTATTGTCACCATCCTCCATAGTGAGTATTGTCACCATCCTCCATAGTGAGTATTGTCACCATCCTCCATAGTGAGTATTGTCACCATCCTCCATAGTGAGTATTGTCACCATCCTCCATGGTGAGTATTGTCACCATCCTCCATGGTGAATATTGTCACCATCCTCCATGGTGAGTATTGTCACCATCCTCCATGGTGAATATTGTCACCATCCTCCATGGTGAGTATTGTCACCATCCTCCATGGTGAGTATTGTCACCATCCTCCATGGTGAATATTGTCACCATCCTCCATGGTGAGTATTGTCACCATCCTCCATGGTGAGTATTGTCACCATCCTCCATGGTGAGTATTGTCACCATCCTCCATGGTGAGTATTGTCACCATCCTCCATAGTGAGTATTGTCACCATCCTCCATGGTGAGTATTGTCACCATCCTCCATGGTGAGTATTGTCACCATCCTCCATGGTGAGTATTGTCACCATCCACCATGGTGAGTATTGTCACCATCCACCATGGTGAGTATTGTCACCATCCACCATGGTGAGTATGTCACCATCCTCCATGGTGAGTATTGTCAATATACTATCAGGGGCCCAATTTATCAAAGCACCAGGATCTTAACGAAGGAGAATATCAGAGTCCCTGGGGCTTAACGAAGGGGAATATCAGAGTCCCTGGGGCTTAACGAAGGGAATATCAGAGTCCCTGGGCTTAACGAAGGAGAATATCAGAGTCCCTGGGGCTTAACGAAGGAGAATATCAGAGTCCTGGGGCTTAACGAAGGGGAATATCAGAGTCCCTGGGGCTTAACGAAGGAGAATATCAGAGTCCCTGGGGCTTAACGAAGGAGAATATCAGAGTCCCTGGGGCTTAACGAAGGAGAATATCAGAGTCCCTGGGGCTTAACGAAGGGGAATATCAGAGTCCCTGGGGCTTAACGAAGGGGAATATCAGAGTCCCTGGGGCTTAACGAAGGGGAATATCAGAGTCCCTGGGGCTTAACGAAGGGGAATATCAGAGTCCCTGGGGCTTAACGAAGGAGAATATCAGAGTCCCTGGGGCTTAACGAGGGGAATATCAGAGTCCTGGGGCTTAACGAAGGGGAATATCAGAGTCCCTGGGCTTAACGAAGGAGAATATCAGAGTCCCTGGGGCTTAACGAAGGAGAATATCAGAGTCCATGGGGCTTAACGAAGGAGAATATCAGAGTCCCTGGGGCTTAACGAAGTAGAATATCAGAGTCCCTGGGGCTTAACGAAGGAGAATATCAGAGTCCCTGGGGCTTAACGAAGGAGAATATCAGAGTCCCTGGGCTTAACGAAGGAGAATATCAGAGTCCCTGGGGCTTAACGAAGGAGAATATCAGAGTCCCTGGGGCTTAACGAAGGGGAATATCAGAGTCCCTGGGGCTTAACGAAGGGAATATCAGAGTCCCTGGGGCTTAACGAAGGGGAATATCAGAGTCCCTGGGGCTTAACGAAGGAGAATATCAGAGTCCCTGGGGCTTAACGAAGGGGGAATATCAGAGTCCCTGGGGCTTAACGAAGGAGAATATCAGAGTCCCTGGGCTTAACGAAGGAGAATATCAGAGTCCCTGGGGCTTAACGAAGGGGAATATCAGAGTCCCTGGGGCTTAACGAAGGAGAATATCAGAGTCCCTGGGGCTTAACGAAGGAGAATATCAGAGTCCCTGGGCTTAACGAAGGAGAATATCAGAGTCCCTGGGGCTTAACGAGGGGAATATCAGAGTCCCTGGGGCTTAACGAAGGGAATATCAGAGTCCCTGGGGCTTAACGAAGGAGAATATCAGAGTCCCTGGGGCTTAACGAAGGGGAATATCAGAGTCCCTGGGGCTTAACGAAGGAGAATATCAGAGTCCCTGGGGCTTAACGAAGGGGAATACCAGAGTCCCTGGGGCTTAACGAAGGGGAATATCAGAGTCCCTGGGGCTTAACGAGGGGAATATCAGAGTCCCTGGGGCTTAACGAAGGGGAATATCAGAGTCCTGGGGCTTAACGAGGGGAATATCAGAGTCCCTGGGGCTTAACGAAGGAGAATATCACAGTCCCTGGGGCTTAACGAAGGAGATATCAGAGTCCCTGGGGCTTAACGAGGGGAATATCAGAGTCCCTGGGGCTTAACGAGGGGAATATCAGAGTCCCTGGGGCTTAACGAAGGAGAATATCAGAGTCCCTGGGGCTTAACGAAGGAGAATATCAGAGTCCCTGGGGCTTAACGAAGGAGAATATCAGAGTCCCTGGGGCTTAACGAAGGGGAATATCAGAGTCCCTGGGGCTTAACGAGGGGAATATCAGAGTCCCTGGGGCTTAACGAAGGAGAATATCAGAGTCCCTGGGGCTTAACGAAGGAGAATATCAGAGTCCTGGGGCTTAACGAAGGAGAATATCAGAGTCCCTGGGGCTTAACGAAGGGGAATATCAGAGTCCCTGGGGCTTAACGAGGGGAATATCAGAGTCCCTGGGGCTTAACGAAGGAGAATATCAGAGTCCCTGGGGCTTAACGAAGGAGAATATCAGAGTCCCTGGGGCTTAACGAAGGGGAATATCAGAGTCCCTGTGGCTTAACGAAGGAGAATATCAGAGTCCCTGGGGCTTAACGAGGGGAAATAGGGGAAGGGAAGTCAGGTATAACTGGCCGGTGATATAAAAGTGTTCAGAAGTCAAAGTTATCCACTGAATTGTAGTGGCGTTTTCTGTGACAGTGTTCGCTGGTGCCCAAGCCAACCCCACCCAGCTTGGGGCTCGACCCCAGACCCTACCCCAGGTGTTCCCCAGTGGTAATGCCCTCCTGGAAGATGCCAGATCGGCCACCTGCTGAGAACAGCGCCCGCGGGATCCCAACTGCTGAGAACGACTGCGCCTGTGGGTAGCCTCCTCTCTCGTCTTCCAGATAATGCTACCCTTATCAGGACGAATATTGTCGACACCTTCAGCTGCAGTGGACGGGTAGGTGTGTGTGTGTGTTTGTGTGTGTGTGTGTGTGTGTTTGTGTGTGTGTGTGTATGTGTGTGTGTGTGTGTGTGTGTGTGTGTGTGTGTGTGTGTGTTGTGTGTGTGTGTGTGTGTGTGTGTGTGTGTGTGTACTCACCTAATTGTGCTTGCGGGGGTTGAGCTCTGGCTCTTTGGTCCCGCCTCTCAACTGGTTTACAAATTCCTGAGCTTACTGGGCTCTATCATATCTACATTTGAAACTGTGCATGGAGTCAGCCTCCACCACATCACTGCCTAAAGCATCCCATCTGTTAACAACTCTAACACTGAAAACGTTCTTTCTAACGTCCCTGTGGAATATTTGCGTACTCAGTTTCCACCTGTGTCCTCTTTTTCGCGTACCACCCATGTTAAACAGTTATCTTTATCTACCCTGTCAATTCCTCTGAGAATTTTGTAGGTAGTGATCATGTCTCTCCTTACTCTTCTGTCTTCTAGTGTCGTGAGGTGCATTACTCACAGCCTTTCTTCGTAACTCATGCCTCTTAGTTCTGAGACTAGCCTAGTGGCATATCTCTGAACTTTTTCAAGCTTCGTCTTGTGCTTGACAAGGTACGGGCTCCATGCTGGGGCCGCATACTCCAGGATTGGTTTTACTTATGTGGTATACAAGGTTCTGAATGATTCCTTACACAGGTTCCTGAAGGCTGTTCTGATGTTAGCCAGCTTCGCATATGCCGCAGATGTTATTCTTTTGATGTGGACTTCAGGAGACAGGGTTGGTGTGATATCAACTCCTAGATCTTTCTCTCTATCCGTTTCATGAAGGACTTCATCTCCCATTCTGTATCCTGTGTCTGGCCTCCTGTTTCCACTGCCTAGTTTTATTACCTTACATTTACTCGGGTTGAATATTAGTAGCCACTTGTTGAACCATTCATGTAGTCTGTCTAGGTCATCTTGTAGTCTCATACTGTCTTTCTCCGTCTTAATCCTCGTCATAATTTTGCATCATCAGCAAACAATGAGAGGAATGAGAGGATCTTTCTATACCATCTGAAATATCATTTACATATATAAGAAACAGTATGGGTCCAAGGACTGAACCCTGCGGGACCCCACCGGTGACGTCTTGCCAATCTGAGACCTCACCCCTCACAGTGACTCGCTGCCTTCTGTTACTTAGGTACTCCCTAATCCAATGAAGTACCTTCTTTTCACTCCTGCCTGCATCTCCAGCTTTCGCACTAGTCTCTGGTGTGGCACTGTGTCAAAGGCTTTCTGCCAATCCAAATATATGCAGTCTGCCACCCCTCTTTTTCTTGACTGGTTCGTGTTGCCTGGTTGTAGAATTCAATTAATCCTGTGAGGCATGACTTGCCATCTCTGAAATCATGTTGGTGTTGTGACACAAATATCCTTCACTCCAGATGTTCGACTAGCTTTTTTCGCACAATTTCTCCATTAGCTTGCATGGTATGCAAGTTAGGGACACTGGTCTGTATTTCAGTGCCTCCTGTCTATCCCCCCTTCTTGTATATTGGGACTACGTCTGCCACCTTCCAGATTTCTGCCAGTTCACATGTTACCAGTGATTTGTTATACACCATGGAGAGTGGCAGGGACAGTGCTTCTGCTCCTTCCTTTAGTATCCATGGTGATATTCCATCTGGGCCTATAGCCTTTGTCACATCTAACTCTAGCAAAAGCTTCCTTACATCTCCATTGGTAATCTCAAATTGACTCTAGTGGTGCCTGGTTAATTATTCCTTCTCTTATCTCTGGAACTTCTCCTTGCTATAATGTGAAGACTTCCTGGAATTTCATATTGACTTCTCCTCTTTCCTTATTACAGTGTAATCCTGGGGGAACACAGCATTTGGTGTTACCTTTATATATATAGAGGTAACTGAGGTGTCTGCCACAACAATAACAGACATATATGGAGGTAACTGAGGTGTCTGCCACAACAACAACAGACATATATGGAGGTAACTGAGGTGTCTGCCACAACAATAACAGACATATATAGAGGTAACTGAGGTGTCTGCCACAACAATAACAGACATATATAGAGGTAACTGAGGTGTCTGCCACAACAATAACAGACATATATAGAGGTAACTGAGGTGTCTGCCACAACAATAACAGACATATATAGAGGTAACTGAGGTGTCTACCACAACAATAACAGACATATACAGAGGTAACTAAGGTGTCTGCCACAACAACAGACATATACAGAGGTAACTAAGGTGTCTGCCACAATAAGAGACATATACAGAGGTAACAGAGGTGTCTGCCAGACTAAGAGTACCTTCCCCTCAGGTGTACGGATACTACGCTGACCAGGACAACGACTGCCAGATCTTCCACGTGTGTTTGCCACTACAACAGCTTTACCCTGACAACTTCACTAAAGAGACTACCTTCATTTTCAGCTTTATCTGCCCTCAATATACTATCTTTAGTCAGGTGAGTAGATGATATGTACACCCAGGTGATGTACACCCAGGTGATGTACACCCAGGTGATGTGTACACCCAGGTGATGTACACCCAGGTGATGTACACCCAGGTGATGTGCACCCAGGTGATGTACACCCAGGTGATGTACACCCAGGTGATGTGTACACCCAGGTGATGTACACCCAGGTGATGTACACCCAGGTGATGTACACCCAGGTGATGTACACCCAGGTGATGTGTACACCCAGGTGATGTGTACACCCAGGTGATGTACACCCAGGTGATGTGCACCCAGGTGATGTACACCCAGGTGATGTACACCCAGGTGATGTGTACACCCAGGTGATGTACACCCAGGTGATGTACACCCAGGTGATGTGTACACCCAGGTGATGTACACCCAGGTGATGTACACCCAGGTGATGTACACCCAGGTGATGTACACCCAGGTGATGTGTACACCCAGGTGATGTACACCCAGGTGATGTGTACACCCAGGTGATGTACACCCAGGTGATGTACACCCAGGTGATGTACACCCAGGTGATGTGTACACCCAGGTGATGTACACCCAGGTGATGTACACCCAGGTGATGTACACCCAGGTGATGTACACCCAGGTGATGTGTACACCCAGGTGATGTACACCAGGTGATGTACACCCAGGTGATGTGTACACCCAGGTGATGTGTACACCCAGGTGATGTGTACACCCAGGTGATGTGTACACCCAG
>WNGS01124627.1:65557-76812 GCA_020271785.1 Procambarus virginalis | reverse complement strand
AAGGAAAGTTTCCTCATCTAAGCTTGCCGAGTAAGCCGGACGACTCAAACAGAAAACGGAACAGTACATTACTTTGTGAGTCGATTCATTTCAAATTACGTCCAATTTGGCCATAGCGCGCATACGAGCCAAAAGTGACGTTATTTAAGAGGACGGGTTGATCGGGAGGGGTGGAAGTGATAGGGAGGGTTTGTGGTGATAGGGATAGTGGTGGTGGTGATTGGGAGTGGTGGTGTTGAAGGAGTGGGTTGGTGATGATGGGAGGGGTGGTGTTGAGAGGGAGGGGTGGTGATAAGGAGTGGGGTAGTGGTGACAGGGAGGGGTTGTCGGAAAACGGACACTATTACCAACTTTCAATAACTCAAAGAAAACGAGAGCCAATGGAATTTCCCTGGAATAACGTAGATATGGTTGCCATATGTCACCATTAAATTCACCAACTATATTAATTGGAATTCTTTTTAAAACTGCAGTCTCTGGACTGTAAACATCAAAAACATTCCCCTTAACCAACTTAATTATCAGTACTAAAATAGGGTAAATGTGGGCCCTCTTTTCACTTCTTGATAAAACGCATCGGTGAACAGCCGGATGCATCAGTGGGAGGTGAGCCCGGTAGTCGTAATTATTAATTTAACATAACAACAAGTCTCGCATGGAGCAGAACGCGTTCCACAATTATAACCCTTGGACGTAGTGTTATGGGATGGAAAGTGCTCCCATTATCAACACATTCAGCGTCTACAAAGAAGGAAATTGTCCTGATTATAAACCCGGTTATCTATTCACTCCTGGCCAGTAATGTAGGAGATTAGGGTAAACCGGGTAGGCTGCTGGTGAGTGAGCAAAACAAACAAGATAAATATTGGACGTTATCTCATAAATAACTATATTTCCCCTGATATAACTTGTACTTAGGATTACTTTTATTATTGTCAGTGTCCTTTGACAGGTGTAACTGAAGAGGAAGAAGAAGAATTAATAACAATTGTCTAGTAAACCAGGACATGTGTTGAAGCCAGCTTCACCCACGAGGAGTTAACGACTTGCGTGTCTCATGGGTGTTCATACCTGGTTGTCTAGACCAGAATCAACTGTTCAGATAAGCTGTATTTTAAATTTAATTACTAACATATGTAGTCTTATACTGTAGTGAATGTCTACTACTCAATTATTTCGATTGATAGACCATATGTATGTAAACATTAATCCTCCTGAATGTGTAGGAAAGGATTTGGGAATTTATATCATACAGTCCACTTTGAACATCATACAGTCTGTAATCGAAATATATATCCGTAAAAATAAATAATTATAAAGTTTAATATAAATTAATAAACTGCTAAATAAATCCCACGAGTCATTCTTCCCATAAGAGTGATAGTGAAGGAGAGGGGTGGTGGTAATGGGGTGGAGTGGTGGTAATGGGGAGGAGTGGTGGTGATAGGGAGGGGGTGTAGGTGATGGGGAGGGGTGGTGGTGATGGGAAGGGGTGGTGGTGATGGGGAGGAGTGGTGATGATAGGGAGGGGGTGTAGGTGATGGAGAGGGGTGGTGGTGATAGGAGGGGTGGTGGTGATGGGGAGGGGTGGTGGTGATGGTTGAAGACACTGGAGCCTCTCCCGGCTCTGGTATTTATAACCTGGGAAGCTCTGGGTCTTCTCACAGTCAACAATCAGCCCTCCAGAAGTCGCTCCTCCACCTGCTGTTGCTGGTACACCCAGGGTTTACCCTCCAGTCTCTGCTACACCCAGGTTTACCCTCCAGTCTCTGCTACACCCAGGGTGTTAACTCTACCGTAAGTAGTTTACCCTCCAGTCTCTGCTACACCCAGGGTGTTAACTCTACCGTAAGTAGTTTACCCTCCAGTCTCTGCTACACCCAGGGTGTTAACTCTACCGTAAGTAGTTTACCCTCCAGTCTCTGCTACACCCAGGGTGTTAACTCTACCGCCACACCCTTCAAGACGTACACCCTCGCTCATAAGGTAGACAGCCACACCCTACAAGGAGTACACTTGCTCGAGTGTTGTTGACCCATATGGTCAACAACACCTTGAGGCTCGCTAACAAACTCTTCCTTATATGAGGTATTTAGTCCTTACACTTGGAACATCATCATACTTCCCGCTGTCCCAAGAGCTACAGCTTAACCCCAACAAGCAGAGAGAGGCGAGCACTGCTAGGTGAGTACACCCAGACACACAACACAAAGAACTCTGAGGACAAGCAACACAGAAGAGAACCATCAACCCAACTCTGTCGTTGTTGTATTGGCGGGAACTTCTTCAGTAGAGAAACATGACCATAACACGGATCCCATAGATGCCAGAACCCAGGGGGGGGGGTGAGGAGTTTCCTGCACCACGTGACTCTTGGTTGACAGGCGGGACCCAGGAGCTAATACACAAGCCCGTATAGGTATTAATACAGAACACAGGGCGGGTGCAGCAGGCGGGTAGGAAGCCATCTTGACCTCTAGGACACCACCAGTTCCTGGGGTAATGTCCGCGACCTCCGCCTCCCCTGTGTCTCCCTTCCCCCTCCCCCGCACCCGTGCTCTTCTACCTCCCCTGTTCACCTGGTGTTAGTCCACCTGTTCACCTGGTGTTCGTCCCCCTGTTCACCTGGTGTTAGTCCACCTGTTCACCTGGTGTTCGTCCCCCTGTTCACCTGGTGTTCGTCCCTCTGTTCACCTGGTGTTCGTCCCCCTGTTCACCTGGTGTTCGTCCACCTGTTCACCTGGTGTTAGTCCACCTGTTCACCTGGTGTTAGTCCACCTGTTCACCTGCTGTTAGTCCACCTGTTCACCTGCTGTTAGTCCACCTGTTCACCTGCTGTTGGTCCACCTGTTCACCTGCTGTTAGTCCACCTGTTCACAGTTGCATTCAGTTTAAATCTATTGACATTCCCGTTGTGTTTGCTAATTAGAAGTTCATCTATTCCCTGTTCATGTTATATATAGATTTTCATGTTCATTATACAGTGTTACTTGTTCATCTGTACATCGTTCACCGGTTTACATGCACTTGGAGTTAGTCTCGTTAGTACAGTCGAGTGGTTCTCGACTCACACTCGTGAATTCCGTGATCAAATCTCGGGTGGGATAGAAATGCTTGGGCGCATATCCTATCACCTACTGCACCTGTTCACCTAGCAGTAAGTAGGTACCCAGGAGTTAATCAGTTTATTGTGGGGGTTACAACCTTAGGGGTGGGGGTGGGGAGTGGTTAATCAACTATTCTATTCAACCCTAGGGGGGGGGTCCTCGATATAAACGTGTGTGTGTATGTATGTATATATATATATATATATATATATATATATATATATATATATATATATATATATATATATATATTATATATATATATATATAATATATATATATATATATGTCGTACCTAGTAGCCAGAACGCACTTCTCAGCCTACTATGCAAGGCCCGATTTGCCTAATAAGCCAAGTTTTCATGAATTAATGTTTTTCGACTACCTAACCTAACCTAACTTTTTCGGCTACCTAACCTAACCTAACCTATAAAGATAGGTTAGGTTAGGTAGGGTTGGTTAGGTTCGGTCATATATCTACGTTAATTTTAACTCCATTAAAAAAAATTGACCTCATACATAATGAAATGGGTATCTTTATCATTTCATAAGGAAAAAAAAATGAGAAAATATATTAATTCAGGAAAACTTGGCTCATAGGCAAATCGGGCCTTGCATAGTAGGCTGAGAAGTGCGTTCTGGCTACTAGGTACGACATATATATATATATATATATATATATATATATATATATATATTATATATATTATATATATATATATATATATATATCAGGGAGACCCAGAAATCCACAAGTACAGAGACCTAGAACGTCGTTACAGGTTCGTGCCGATAGGCTCAGAGACTCTGGGTGCCTGGGGTAAATGTGCACTCAAGTTTTTAAAGGAGGTTGGTGAGGAACTCATTGGGAAAACTAGAGACCCACGAGCAGCCAGTTTCCTGTTCCAGCGCCTCAGTGTCGCGGTGCAGAGGGGAAATGCGTGCTGTATCCTGGGTACGCACCCAACCTCCGAGGAGCTGGACGAGGTCTTCGAACGCTGATTGTTTAATTGTTATATATTTGTGTGTGTGTGTGTGTGTGTTCTCTGTAAACTGTAGCATTGCAATAAAATAAAACAAAACATACAAAAAAATAATAGGGGTGGTAGGAGAAGAAAAGAATTAAGTATTCGGTGAGAATCCACAAGATCTTCTCTGAATGCTCTTTGTTTTCTTCTTCGAGGATGTGGGTCCCTGCAATTGCACCAGAGGTGGTACCCCTAATATATATATATATATATATATATATATATATATATATATATATATAATATATTATATATATATATATATATATATATATATATATATATATATATATATAATATATAATATATTGGCTGCCTGTACCCCGATACAGTTAACTGTTCAACAGCTAGTGCTCGAATGCTACATGCAGTTGTTGATATTTAATGAGCAATGTTCAACTGTTCAATATTTGCGTTCAACTAACCAATGTTCAATTTGAACATTTCAATCTTCACTACTGGTCAATGTTCACCTGTTCATCGAGAAAATTAAACAAAATAGTAATTTCCACATATAGAGAAATCGTGTTCAGTGAACATTGTTTATCTGTTCAATAAGCAGTGTTCATCTCATCAATGACGAGTGTTCACTTATTGGGAAGTCATTCTTAATCTCTTCAATATCAATTGTTTGTCTGACAAAATATCGAGTTTATAAATGTTCAACGAGTTCAGTTAATGTTTGTATTGATAAACATGTTCACTACCCAATGTTTTACTGTTCAGCCTTTGAAAATTATTCTGTTTAGTTTTTTAAGGCTTAATTACACCTGTTCATTGCTTAGTTTCCCATTTTTCGTGTTCATCAGTTTTAACATTTAGTATTCACTTGTTCAATATTGTGACCATATGTTAGGTGTTCATATATTTTAATTTTCACTATTCTGTGCTCGCAGGTTAAATTTTCACTTGTCAGCACCGCGTTCACTTGTTCAGCTCCTTTTTCCCTGGCAAAGTTCCTTGTTCTTTTCCTCAATATCTACTATGCACATGTTCAGTACCCAGTTTTCACTTGTTCATTACCCATTGTTACTCGTTCAAGGTACATGTTAGCTTGCTAACAGTGTTCATTTGTGTTCATTTGCTTGCTCAGTGTTCATTTGTTCAAATTTACCAATTCATTTTCAGTGTTTACATGATACAATTGTTCATCTGTTCATTTCCTAGCGCTCGCTAGTTCAGTATTCAGTCGCTGGATGGTTACTTGTTCAATATGCAGTATCACCTGTTCAGTGTTCAATATCCTGTGTATAGTGATCACCAGTTTAGTGTTCAATAGTTACGACACGTATGCTTACATGTTCATCTCGTTCAAGTGTTCAACCAAAACATAACGGCAGTAACAAGAACGAAGATAACACAAATGATCAAAACAAGTCAACAGGTTATCTTGCAGCACTAATATGATAACTTAATCACCGAAGTTATCTTTCAACGCTAATTGTTACAATTATTAAACTTGAGTTAACATGTTATCTCGCAATTAATATAAGTAAACAATTTATCTTGCAACACTGAGTAAATAGGTTGTCTTGCAACACTGAGTAACTAGGTTGTCTTGCAACACTGAGTAACTAGGTTGTCTTGCAACAGTGAGTAAATAGGTTATCTTGCAACACTGAGTAAATTGGTTGTCTTTGTAACGTGAGTAAATAGGTTGTCTTGCAACACTGAGTAAATTGGTTGTCTTTGCAACAGTGAGTAAATAGGTTGTCTTGCAACCTGAGTAAATTGGTTGTCTTTGCAACAGTGAGTAAATAGGTTGTCTTGCAACACTGAGTAAATAGGTTGCATAAATATCTTGCTCACCTGCTTGCTATTTACTCACTGTTGCAAGACAGCCTATTTACTCACTATAGAGTAAATATCTTGCAACACAAATATGTTATCTTGCAACATGTGCTGTTGTTTAAGATTCAGCTACTCGGAATAAAATGTCTTGTAACTGTAATATAAGTGAAGAGGTTACATTGCAACACTTAATTAACCAATATTTACAGGTGTGTTGAGCAGTAACCAGATCTTCACCATGATCTTCACTATCACCATCCTCCTTGGTGAGTATTGTCACCATATTGTCCTGCCCTCAGGAGCTTAACAAGGGTAAGTATCAGAGCCCCTGTAATCTTGCAGCATTTAGTAAACAGTGTTCATCTGTTGAACAATGTTAGTGAACAGTGTTAAGGTTTAGCCTTGGTGTAGTACTCTCCTGGTTGTGCTTGCCGAGGTTGAGCTTCGGTTAAACCCGAACACTTACTGGCCACATGGACGGGGGGGGGGAGGAGGTGGGGCCAGCCTCTCAGAGTGGGGGTATGAGGGACAGTTAGTGAGGCGCTGGACAGTTAATGGGGCGCTGGACAGTTAGTGAGGCGCTCATGGACAGTTAATGGGACGCGGGACAGTTAGTGAGGCGCTGGACAGTTAATGGGGCGCTGGACAGTTAGTGAGGCGCTGGACAGTTAATGGGGCGCGGGACAGTTAGTGAGGCGCTGGACAGTTAATGGGGCGCGGGACAGTTAGTGAGGCGCTGGACAGTTAATGGGGCGCGGGACAGTTAGTGAGGCGCTGGACAGTTAATGGGGCGCTGGACAGTTAGTGAGGCGCTGGACAGTTAATGGGGCGCTGGACAGTTAGTGAGGCGCTGGACAGTTAATGGTGCGCGGGACAGTTAGTGAGGCGCTGGACAGTTAATGGGGCGCGGGACAGTTAGTGAGGCGCTGGACAGTTAATGGGGCGCGGGACAGTTAGTGAGGCACTGGACAGGGTGAGGTTGAAGACAGTAGATGGCGCCGTTGGAGATGACCGCGTGAGTGTGTGAGTAAAGCCTTAATCTGCCTTACTCAAATTATCTATATTTAGTCATTGTCTTACGTTAATATTTATTATATTTTGCTATCTCTTACTTCTTTATAATTGCTTACTTTTAGTGAGCTCATTAAATATACTTCCTGTAGTAATAGTAATAATAACAGTTATTTCATTACACATATACAGACGATCATGATAGTGGTTAAATCAGCAGTCACGCATGTGTATATTTAATGAAGCCACTACTGGCATTTTAGTAAAGATCTTTGATTACTTGTCTGGATTAAATAGTAACTTGAAGTTAGCCTTCAAACATTAAGTGAGGAATAGTAGAATAATCTTGCTGTTAACGAAGGATCAACGAGCGTGTGTGTCCAGTACCACTGAAGATTAGGAGTCATTAAGGGGTAACTACGGAATATGCGACGGTACACTTTAACGAGGAGACATCGTCCCTGGAGCTCAACGAAAGGTAATGTCAGTCCCTGGAGCTTATCTAGGAGAAATGTGAGGACCCGAAAAGCTTAGCGAATAGTAATTTGTGAGTAGACGAGCATAACATAACCCATGCACTGACTTATGTTATTGTCTGTAGCAGCGTGTGGCGGTGCTCTGGGCAGGGCGCCCAGGCAGCTCGGTACGCCCGTCAACGAGGTACCCAACTCATTCCCAGTGGTTGAAGGGGAAGGAAGTCTTCCAGTGGTGGTCAACCCTATCCCGGCAGCCAGTCCTCAGCTCAGCCCCCAGGTCATTCCCCAACCAAGTTCTCAGCTCAGCCCCCAGGTTATACCCCAAGCCAGTTCTCAGCTCAGCCGCCAGGATAAACCCCAAGCCAACCCCACCCAGCTTGGGGCTCGACCCCAGACGCTACCCCAGGTGTTCCCCAGTGGTAATGCTCTCCTGGAAGATGCCCAGATCGGCCACCTGCTGAGAACAGCGCCCGCGGGTTCCCAGCTGCTGAGAACGACTGCGCCTGTGGGTAGCCTCCTCTCTCGTCTTCCAGATAATGCTACCCTTATCAGGACGAATATTGTCGACACCTTCAGCTGCAGTGGACGGGTAGGTGTGTGTGTGTGTGTGTGTGTGTGTGTGTGTGTGTGTGTGTGTGTGTGTGTGTGTGTGTGTGTGTGTGTGTGTGTGTGTGTGTGTGTGTGTGTGTGTTCTGATATATACAGAGCAACAGTACAAATAACAATTGTGAGTTCTGATGCAGTGACTATTAAGCACAGGTGTCTGACGCAGCTACTGTATTTGTCTGATACAACAACAACAGACATATACAGAGGTAACTGAGGTGTCTGCCACAACAACAGACATATACAGAGGTAACAAAGGTGTCTGCCACAACAACAACAGACATATACAGAGGTAACAAAGGTGTCTGCCACAACAATAAGAGACATATACAGAGGTAACTAAGGTGTCTGCCACAACAACAACAGACATATACAGAGGTAACTAAGGTGTCTGCCACAATAAGAGACATATACAGAGGTAACAAAGGTGTCTGCCACAACAATAACAGACATATACAGAGGTAACAAAGGTGTCTGCCACAATAAGAGACATATACAGAGGTAACAAAGGTGTCTGCCACAATAAGAGACATATACAGAGGTAACTAAGGTGTCTGCCACAACAATAACAGACATATACAGAGGTAACTGAGGTGTCTGCCACACACAATAAGAGACATATACAGAGGTAACTATGGTGTCTGCCACAACAATAAGAGACATATACAGAGGTAACAAAGGTGTCTGCCACAATAAGAGACATATACAGAGGTAACAAGGTGTCTGCCAGACTAAGAGTACCTTCCCCTCAGGTGTACGGATACTACGCTGACCAGGACAACGACTGCCAGATCTTCCACGTGTGTCTGCCACTACAACAGCTCTACCCTGACAACTTCACCACACCAATAACCTTCATTTTCAGCTTTATCTGCCCTCAATATACTATCTTTAGTCAGGTGAGTAGATGATATATGCACCCAGGTGATGTACACCCAGGTGATGTACACCCAGGTGATGTGTACACCCAGGTGATGTGTACACCCAGGTGATGTGTACACCCAGGTGATGTGTACACCCAGGTGATGTGTACACCCAGGTGATGTGTACACCCAGGTGATGTGTACACCCAGGTGATGTGTACACCCAGGTGATGTGTACACCCAGGTGATGTGTTACACCCAGGTGATGTGTACACCCAGGTGATGTGTACACCCAGGTGATGTGTACACCCAGGTGATGTGTACACCCAGGTGATGTGTACACCCAGGTGATGTACACCCAGGTGATGTACACCCAGGTGATGTACACCCAGGTGATGTGTACACCCAGGTGATGTGTACACCAGGTGATGTACACCCAGGTGATGTGTACACCCAGGTGATGTGTACACCCAGGTGATGTGTACCCCAGGTGATGTGTACACCCAGGTGATGTGTACACCCAGGTGATGTGTACACCCAAGTGATGTACACCCAGGTGATGTACACCCAGGTGATGTGTACACCCAGGTGATGTACACCCAGGTGATGTACACCAGGTGATGTACACCCAGGTGATGTACACCCAGGTGATGTACACCCAGGTGATGTGTACACCCAGGTGATGTGTACACCCAGGTGATGTACACCCAGGTGATGTACACCCAGGTGATGTACACCCAGGTGATGTACACCCAAGTGATGTGTACACCCAGGTGAGTGTACACCCAGGTGATGTACACCCAGGTGATGTACACCCAGGTGATGTACACCCAGGTGATGTACACCCAGGTGATGTACACCCAGGTGATGTACACCCAGGTGATGTACACCCAGGTGATGTACACCCAGGTGATGTGTACACCCAGGTGATGTACACCCAGGTGATGTGTACACCCAGGTGATGTGTACACCCAGGTGATGTGTACACCCAGGTGATGTGTACACCCAGGTGATGTGTACACCCAGGTGATGTGTACACCCAGGTGATGTACACCCAGGTGATGTACACCCAGGTGATGTACACCCAGGTGATGTACACCCAGGTGATGTACACCCAGGTGATGTGTACACCCAGGTGATGTACACCCAGGTGATGTACACCCAGGTGATGTGTACACCCAAGTGATGTACACCCAAGTGATGTACACCCAGGTGATGTACACCCAGGTGATGTACACCCAGGTGATGTACACCCAGGTGATGTACACCCAGGTGATGTACACCCAGGTGATGTGTACACCCAGGTGATGTACACCCAGGTGATGTGTACACCCAAGTGATGTACACCCAGGTGATGTACACCCAGGTGATGTACACCCAGGTGATGTACACCCAGGTGATGTACACCCAGGTGATGTACACCCAGGTGATGTACACCCAGGTGATGTGTACACCAAGGTGATGTGTACACCCAGGTGATGTGTACACCCAGGTGATGTGTACACCCAGGTGATGTACACCCAGGTCATGTACACCCAGGTGATGTGTAACCCAGGTGACGTGTACACCCAGGTGATGTACACCCAGGTGATGTACACCCAGGTGATGTGTACACCCAGGTGATGTACATCCAGGTGATGTGTACACCCAGGCGATGTACACCCAGTTGACGTGTACACCCAGGTGATGTGTACACCCAGGTGATGTGTACACCCAGGTGATGTGTACACCCAGGTGATGTACACCCAGGTCATGTACACCCAGGTGATGTGTACACCCAGGTGACGTGTACACCCAGGTGATGTACACCCAGGTGATGTACACCCAGGTGATGTGTACACCCAGGTGATGTACATCCAGGTGATGTGTACACCCAGGCGATGTACACCCAGTTGACGTGTACACCCAGGTGATGTGTACACCCAGGTGATGTGTACACCCAGGTGATGTGTACACCCAGGTGATGTACACCCAGGTCATGTACACCCAGGTGATGTGTACACCCAGGTGACGTGTACACCCAGGTGATGTACACCCAGGTGATGTACACCCAGGTGATGTGTACACCCAGGTGATGTACATCCAGGTGAGTGTACACCCAGGCGATGTACACCCAGTTGACGTGTACACCCAGGTGATGTACACCCAGGTGATGTACACCCAGGTGATGTGTACACCCAGGTGATGTACACCCAGGTGATGTGTACACCCAGGCGATGTACATCCAGGTGATGTGCACCCAGGTGATGTACACCCAGGTGATGTGTACACCCAGGTGATGTACATCCAGGTGATGTGCACCCAGGTGATGTACACCCAGGTGATGTGTACACCCAGGTGATGTACACCCAGGTGACATGTACACCCACGAGT
>WNGS01124627.1:54490-64557 GCA_020271785.1 Procambarus virginalis | reverse complement strand
AACGTGTTCATTTGTGTTCATTTGCTTGCTCAGTGTTCATTTGTTCAATATTTGCCAATTAATTTTCAGTGTTTACATGATACAATTGTTCATCTGTTCATTTCCTAGCGCTCGCTAGTTCAGTATTCAGTCGCTGGATGGTTACTTGTTCAGTATGCAGTTATCATCTGTCCAGTGTTCAATATTCTGTGTATAGTGATCACCTGTTTAGTGTTCAATAGTTACGACACGTATGCCTTACATGTTCATTCTCGTTCAAGTGTTCAACCAAAACATAACGGCAGTAACAAGAACGAAGATAACACAAATGATCAAAACAAGTCAACAGGTTATCTTGCAGCACTAATATGATAACTTAATCAACCAAAAGTTATTTTGCAACGCTAATTGTTACAATTATTAAAACTTGAGTTAACATGTTATCTTGCAACATTAATATAAGTAAACAATTTATCTTGCAACACTGAGTAAATAGGTTGTCTTGCAACACTGAGTAAATAGGTTGTCTTGCAACACTGAGTAAATAGGTTGTCTTGCAACACTGAGTAAATAGGTTGTCTTGCAACACTGAGTAAATAGGTTGTCTTGCAACACTGAGTAAATAGGTTGTCTTTGCAACAGTGAGTAAATAGGTTGTCTTGCAACAGTGAGTAAATAGATTGTCTTTGCAACAGTGAGTAAATTGGTTGTCTTGCAACACTGAGTAAATTGGTTGTCTTTGCAACAGTGAGTAAATAGGTTGTCTTGCAACACTGAGTAAATTGGTTGTCTTTGCAACAGTGAGTAAATAGGTTGTCTTGCAACACTGAGTAAATTGGTTGTCTTTGCAACAGTGAGTAAATAGGTTGTCTTGCAACACTGAGTAAATAGGTTGCATAAATATCTTGCTCACCTGCTTGCTATTTACTCACTGTTGCAAGACAACCTATTTACTCAGTGTTGCAAGACAACCTATTTACTCAGTGTTGCAAGACAACCTATTTACTCACTATAGAGTAAATATCTTGCAACACAAATATGTTATCTTGCAACATGTTGCTGTTGTTTAAGATTCAGCTACTCGGAATAAAATGTCTTGTAACTGTAATATAAGTGAAGAGGTTACCTTGCAACACTTAATTAACCAATATTTACAGGTGTGTTGAGCAGTAACCAGATCTTCACCATGATCTTCACTATCACCATCCTCCTTGGTGAGTATTGTCACCATATTGTCCTGCCCTCAGAAGCTTAACAAGGGTAAGTATCAGAGCCCCTGTAATCTTGCAGCATTTAGTAAACAGTGTTCATCTGTTGAACAATGTTAGTGAACAGTGTTAAGGTTTAGCCTTGGTGTAGTACTCTCCTGGTTGTGCTTGCCGAGGTTGAGCTTCGGTTAAACCCGAACACTTACTGGCCACATGGACGGGGGGGGGGGGGGGGAGGAGGTGGGGCCAGCCTCTCAGAGTGGGGGTATGAGGGACAGTTAGTGAGGCGCTGGACAGTTAATGGGGCGCTGGACAGTTAGTGAGGCGCTGGACAGTTAATGGGGCGCTGGACAGTTAGTGAGGCGCTGGACAGTTAATGGGGCGCTGGACAGTTAGTGAGGCGCTGGACAGTTAATGGGGCGCTGGACAGTTAGTGAGGCGCTGGACAGTTAATGGGACGCGGGACAGTTAGTGAGGCGCTGGACAGTTAATGGGGCGCTGGACAGTTAGTGAGGCGCTGGACAGTTAATGGGGCGCTGGACAGTTAGTGAGGCGCTGGACAGTTAATGGGGCGCGGGACAGTTAGTGAGGCACTGGACAGTTAATGGGGCGCGGGACAGTTAGTGAGGCACTGGACAGTTAATGGGGCGCGGGACAGTTAGTGAGGCACTGGACAGTTAATGGGGCGCTGGACAGTTAATGGGGCGCGGGACAGTTAGTGAGGCGCTGGACAGTTAATGGGGCGCGGGACAGTTAGTGAGGCACTGGACAGTTAATGGGGCGCTTTACAGTTAGTGAGGCGCTGGACAGTTAATGGGGCGCGGGACAGTTAGTGAGGCACTGGACAGTTAATGGGGCGCGGGACAGTTAGTGAGGCACTGGACAGTTAATGGGGCGCTGGACAGTTAATGGGGCGCTGGACAGTTAGTGAGGCGCTGGACAGTTAATGGGGCGCTGGACAGTTAGTGAGGCACTGGACAGTTAATGGGGCGCGGGACAGTTAGTGAGGCACTGGACAATTAATGGGGCGCTGGACAGTTAATGGGGCGCTGGACAGTTAGTGAGGCGCTGGACAGTTAATGGGGCGCGGGACAGTTAGTGAGGCGCTGGACAGTTAATGGGGCGCGGGACAGTTAGTGAGGCACTGGACAGTTAATGGGGCGCTGGACAGTTAGTGAGGCGCTGGACAGTTAATGGGGCGCGGGACAGTTAGTGAGGCACTGGACAGTTAATGGGGCGCTGGACAGTTAGTGAGGCGCTGGACAGTTAATGGGGCGCGGGACAGTTAGTGAGGCGCTGGCCAGTTAATGGGGCGCGGGACAGTTAGTGAGGCGCTGGCCAGGGTGAGGTTGAAGACAGTAGACGGCGTCGTCGGTGATGACCGCGTGAGTGTGTGAGTAAAGCCTTAATCTGCCTTACTCAAATTATCTATATTTATTCATTGTCGTACGTTAATATTTATTATATTTTGCTATCTCTTACTTCTTTATAATTGCTTACTTTTAGTGAGCTCATTAAATATACTTCCTGTAGTAATAGTAATAATAACAGTTATTTCATTACAAATAGACAGACGATCATGATAGTGGTTAAATCAGCAGTCACGCATGTGTATATTTAATGAAGCCACTACTGGCATTTTAGTAAAGATCTTTGATTACTTGTCTGGATTAAATAGTAACTTGAAGTTAGCCTTCAAACATTAAGTGAGGAATAGTAGAATAATCTTGCTGTTAACGAAGGATCAACGAGCGTGTGTGTCCAGTACCACTGAAGATTAGGAGTCACTAAGGGGTAACTACCGTATATGCGACGGTGCACTTTAACGAGGAGACATCGTCCCTGGAGCTCAACGAAAGGTAATGTCAGTCCCTGGAGCTTATCTAGGAGAAATGTGAGGACCCGAAAAGCTTAGCGAATAGTAATTTGTGAGGAGACGAGCATAACATAACCCATGCACTGACTTATGTTATTGTCTGTAGCAGCGTGTGGCGGTGCTCTGGGCAGGGCGCCCAGGCAGCTCGGTACGCCCGTCAACGAGGTACCCAACTCATTCCCAGTGGTTGAAGGGGAAGGAAGTCTTCCAGTGGTGGTCAACCCTATCCCGGCAGCCAGTCCTCAGCTCAGCCCCCAGGTCATTCCCCAACCAAGTTCTCAGCTCAGCCCCCAGGTTATACCCCAAGCCAACCCCACCCAGCTTGGGGCTCGACCCCAGACGCTACCCCAGGTGTTCCCCAGTGGTAATGCCCTCCTGGAAGATGCCCAGATCGGCCACCTGCTGAGAACAGCGCCCGCGGGATCCCAGCTGCTGAGAACGACTGCGCCTGTGGGTAGCCTCCTCTCTCGTCTTCCAGATAATGCTACCCTTATCAGGACGAATATTGTCGACACCTTCAGCTGCAGTGGACGGGTAGGTGTGTGTGTTTGTGTGTGTGTGTGTGTGTGTGTGTGTGTGTGTGTGTGTGGTGTGTGTGTGTGTGTGTGTGTGTGTGTGTGTGTGTGTGTGTGTGTGTGTGTGTGTTCTGATATATACAGAGCAACAGTACAAATAACAATTGTGAGTTCTGATGCAGTGACTATTAAGCACAGGTGTCTGACGCAGCTACTGTATTTGTCTGATACAACAACAACAGACATATACAGAGGTAACGAGGTGTCTGCCAGACTAAGAGTACCTTCCCCTCAGGTGTACGGATACTACGCTGACCAGGACAACGACTGCCAGATCTTCCACGTGTGTCTGCCACTACAACAGCTTTACCCTGACAACTTCACCACAGACACTACCTTCATTTTCAGCTTTATCTGCCCTCAATATACTATCTTTAGTCAGGTGAGTAGATGATATGTACACCCAGGTGATGTACACCAGGTGATGTGTACACCCAGGTGATGTGTACACCCAGGTGATGTGTACACCCAGGTGATGTACACCCAAGTGATGTGTACACCCAGGTGATGTGTACCCCCAGGTGATGTGTACACCCAGGTGATGTGTACACCCAGGTGATGTACACCCAGGTGATGTGTACACCCAGGTGATGTGTACACCCAGGTGATGTACACCCAGGTGATGTACACCCAGGTGATGTGTACACCCAGGTGATGTGTACACCCAGGTGATGTGTACACCCAGGTGATGTGTACACCCAGGTGATGTACACCCAGGTGATGTACACCCAGGTGATGTACACCCAGGTGATGTACACCCAGGTGATGTACACCCAGGTGATGTGTACACCCAGGTGATGTACACCCAGGTGATGTACACCCAGGTGATGTGTACACCCAGGTGATGTACACCCAGGTGATGTACACCCAGGTGATGTGTACACCCAGGTGTGTGTACACCCAGGTGATGTACACCCAGGTGATGTACACCCAGGTGATGTACACCCAGTGATGTACACCCAGGTGATGTACACCCAAGTGATGTACACCCAGGTGATGTACACCCAGGTGATGTACACCCAGGTGATGTACACCCAGGTGATGTACACCCAAGTGATGTGTACACCCAGGTGATGTACACCCAGGTGATGTACACCCAGTGATGTACACCCAGGTGATGTACACCCAGGTGATGTGTACACCCAGGTGATGTACATCCAGGTGATGTACACCCAAGTGATGTGTACACCCAGGTGATGTACACCCAGGTGATGTACACCCAGGTGATGTACACCCAGGTGATGTACACCCAAGTGATGTACATCCAGGTGATGTACACCCAGGTGATGTGTACACCCAGGTGATGTGTACACCCAGGTGATGTACACCCAGGTGATGTACACCCAGGTGATGTACACCCAGGTGATGTACACCCAGGTGATGTACACCCAGGTGATGTACACCCAGGTGATGTACACCCAAGTGATGTACACCCAGGTGATGTACACCCAGGTGATGTGTACACCCAGGTGATGTGTACACCCAGGTGATGTACACCCAGGTGATGTACACCCAGGTGATGTACACCCAGGTGATGTACACCCAAGTGATGTACACCCAGGTGATGTACACCCAGGTGATGTACACCCAAGTGATGTACACCCAGGTGATGTACACCCAGGTGATGTGTACACCCAGGTGATGTACATCCAGGTGATGTGTACACCCAGGTGATGTACACCCAGGTGATGTGTACACCCAGGTGATGTGTACACCCAGGTGATGTACACCCAGGTGATGTACACCCGGGTGATGTACACCCAAGTGATGTACACCCAGGTGATGTACACCCAGGTGATGTACACCCAAGTGATGTACACCCAGGTGATGTACACCCAGGTGATGTGTACACCCAGGTGATGTACATCCAGGTGATGTGTACACCCAGGTGATGTACACCCAGGTGATGTGTACACCCAGGTGATGTGTACACCCAGGTGATGTACATCCAGGTGATGTGCACCCAGGTGATGTACACCCAGGTGATGTGTACACCCAGGTGATGTACATCCAGGTGATGTGCACCCAGGTGATGTACACCCAGGTGATGTGTACACCCAGGTGATGTGTACACCCAGGTGATGTACACCCAGGTGATGTACATCCAGGTGATGTGCACCCAGGTGATGTACACCCAGGTGATGTGTACACCCAGGTGATGTGTACACCCAGGTGATGTACACCCAGGTGATGTACACCCAGGTGATGTGTACACCCAGGTGATGTACACCCAGGTGATGTGTACACCCAGGTGATGTGCACCCAGGTGATGTACACCCAGGTGATGTACACCCAGGTGAGTGTACACCCAGGTGATGTACACCCAGGTGACATGTACACCCACGAGTGTAATTATCAGAAAAAGACGCCAAGCTGAATAGACCATGTAATAATACACATAAAATTCAATTTAATAAATGAATTATATGTGTAAAAGAGTAGAGAATAGTACAGTAGAGTACAAGAGCCAGGACAGTACAGTACAAGAGCCAGGACAGTAGAGTACAAGAGCCAGGACAGTACAGTACAAGAGCCAGGACAGTAGAGTACAAGAGTCAGGACAGTAGAGTACAAGAGTCAGGACAGTAGAGTACAAGAGTCAGGACAGTAGAGTACAAGAGCCAGGACAGTAGAGTACAAGAGCCAGACAGTAGAGTACAAGAGCCAGGACAGTAGAGTACAAGAGTCAGGACAGTAGAGTACAAGAGTCAGGACAGTAGAGTACAAGAGTCAGGACAGTAGAGTACAAGAGCCAGGACAGTAGAGTACAAGAGTCAGGACAGTAGAGTACAAGAGCCAGGACAGTACAGTACAAGAGCCAGGACAGTAGAGTACAAGAGCCAGGACAGTAGAGTACAAGAGTCAGGACAGTAGAGTACAAGAGTCAGGACAGTAGAGTACAAGAGTCAGGACAGTAGAGTACAAGAGTCAGGACAGTAGAGTACAAGAGCCAGGACAGTAGAGTACAAGAGCCAGGACAGTAGAGTACAAGAGTCAGGACAGTAGAGTACAAGAGTCAGGACAGTAAGTACGAGTCAGGACAGTAGAGTACAAGAGCCAGGACAGTACAGTACAAGAGCCAGGACAGTAGAGTACAAGAGTCAGGACAGTAGAGTACAAGAGCCAGGACAGTACAGTACAAGAGCCAGGACAGTACAGTACAAGAGCCAGGACAGTAAGTACAAGAGCCAGGACAGTAGAGTACAAGAGTCAGGACAGTAGAGTACAAGAGCCAGGACAGTACAGTACAAGAGCCAGAACAGTACAGTACAAGAGCCAGGACAGTAGAGTACAAGAGTCAGGACAGTAGAGTACAAGAGTCAGGACAGTAGAGTACAAGAGCCAGGACAGTAGAGTACAAGAGCCAGGACAGTAGAGTACAAGAGTCAGGACAGTAGAGTACAAGAGCCAGGACAGTAGAGTACAAGAGTCAGGACAGTAGAGTACAAGAGCCAGGACAGTACAGTACAAGAGCCAGGACAGTAGAGTACAAGACCAGGACAGTACAGTACAAGAGCCAGGACAGTACAGTACAAGAGCAGGACAGTACAGTACAAGAGCCAGGACAGTACAGTACAAGAGCCAGGACAGTAGAGTACAAGAGCCAGGACAGTAGAGTACAAGAGTCAGGACAATAACGAGGCCATATATCACACAGGACTCGCTGACCTGCGCCTGGGAGTCGGAAGCTCTGCCGTGTGAGGCCGCTGCTCAACTCTACGGCATCAACGACAGCTTCTTCAAGAAGATCAGGGACAGTGACGGCAGGGAACGCTACGCTCAGCTCGGTGAAAACTTCTCCCCGTCGTCTGGTAACTCGGGCCAAACATTCACTATCCTCTAGACGCGGAAGACCGCCAACAGTTGTTCGCCCTGAGATACGCAAGAGAAGGGGGACATGGGACTCTCCTCCCAGGGCATGTATGATAAGAGAAGGTCTTCCAGGTCACTCTTGGGGAATGAGAGGGCATTGTGGGCATGGGTATAGCTCTGTACAAAGACTGTCTTCGCTAGTCCCTTCCTAACGCTCATCAACGTGTGATGGTGCAGCTTTTCTGGGCATTATTATTATTGTATTTGTTAAGTGATCGGTTAACAATTCCACACTTGGGTTCTAGTTCCGGTGTTAACCACGGGCCTTCTGTCGGCGAGAGTCAACTGGGACCCCACTGGTGGCCAGCAGTGAACCAGGAGACAGTAATGAATGCTCTTCTCAAGAGAGAGAGAGAGGTCAAGAAGCCTGGCTCTCCTGGTTCCACTGACACATACCATTAGGGCTTACCAAGTTAGGTTAGGTGGGTTACTAATGTTTACAACTGTACCTGGATCAATTAATATACGCAATAAAGACAGCAACTTATGATATAATTTTCCTTCACCCTGTTTATGCTAGGATGTGAGGTAGTTAGTATATTCCATATAGTTTAGTGATGATAGTATCCTTTGAAGAGGAATGTGTTCATGCCCACCTCTGACATGAATGCAGTCTTCCTTCTTACTACTGGACATTTCCCACCTCACAACCACTCATCACAGAGAGGACTGCATCCATCTCTCATGTGCAGCACACATTAGTTGAAACAGAATAGCTCTGTGAATTTTGGTAACAGTATCCAAGTAAATACTCACTGTATTGTACACAAATTCTGATGTAGTAACAAACAAAACAGAGGAAATAAAATAAAAGTTAAGTGAAAAAGTACCTGATATAATTGCAATAGTGGAAACTAAAATAAAATATCTAGGTTGCAATTTTTCTGGGGGATACCATGTAATAAGGAAAGAAAGGATGCAGAGACATGGAGGCGAGATGACACCCCTTAGAAAGCAAAAGTAGAAGTTTGAGGAACAGGAAGACTAAAGAGTCAACAGATACACAGGCTCCATCACTGAGACTCTAACAGTAAATGAGAAAAGGATAGTGGTCCTTAGTCTACATCCTCCACCAAAGAGCAGAAGACCCAGACAGGATTATGATGACAACAACAAGAAGTCATGTATAGATGAACTTCAGAGAGCAGCAATAGCCGCTCACATAAAAAGAGCAAAACTACTAGTTATGAGGCATCTAAATCAAAGAGAGAGCGATTGGGAATCAAGGAATCCACGTGGTGGGGAAGAAACGTGGAGAACAAAATTAATGGAAGGTGTAGACAGAAATTTCTTAACACGACATGTGAGGGATGACACAAGAGAAATTGACGATACATCAAAACAGTTAAACCCGATCTTTACTCAGGATGAGGAAAACCTCAGAACTTGGACATGAAATACTACTAGGAATCAGTGGTCATTGTGTCCTAGTGTTTGATTATATGACTGGACTTAAAACTATGACCACAAGACAAGGGGTCACGAAAGAAGACCTGACAATAGAAAAGAGGACCACACACGAGGATAAGATAGTACCTGGGAACTGTACACTGGGTGGAAGAATTTAGAGGAAAGACAATGCAAGAATGATAAACAAAGTCAAATGGAGATGTCAGGAGGACTGAGACTGTCATACCAACAATAAGTGAAAATGTATGAGAGAATATAGTAACTTAAGGGTTATGTACCGTGCCAAAGGAGCCAGAATGAATAGCAGGAGAGAGTGAAGGAAAGTACAGAGGTCAAAGGACAAATGAAAAGAGGAATAGGCCAAAGGAGCAAGGAACCAATACATAAATATAAAAAGAGCATCGAAAAGAAATTATGATAACGATATTGCTATCAAGTCAAAGAAACAACCAAGAAAATACATAGTCATATAAAAACGAAAATGACAGTGAACGACCAAATGACAAGACTAGAAGCTAAAAATGACATATACAGAAACTGACAAGGAAATCTGCGAGGTACTGAACGCCAGTTTCCACGGAGGTGCACAACCGAGCTGAGCAGCTCCCATGTTAGAAGAGGAGATGACCCAAGATGAGAGATAAACAAATTAAGGTGACAACAGAGCAAGTAAAGAAACCAAGAACATCACTGGACGACACTAAAGTTGTTGGACCAGACAAATGTATCACCCTTGATGTTAACCAGGCAGAGCACGCCCTCAGAGTGCCTCACGCCCTCACAGTGCCTCACGCCCTAAGAGTGCCTCACGCCCTAAGAGTGCCTCACGCCCTAAGAGTGCCTCACGCCCTGAGAGTGCCTCACGCCCTGAGAGTGCTTCACGCCCTGAGAGTGCCTCACGCCCTGAGAGTGCCTCACGCCCTGAGGTGCTTCACGCCCTGAGAGTGCCTCAGGCCCTAAGAGTGCCTCACGCCTGAGAGTGCTTCACGCCCTGAGAGTGCCTCAGGCCCTAAAGTGCCTCACCCTAAGAGTGCTCAGGCCCTAAAAGTGCCTCAAGCATTAAGAATGTCCTCAGAGTGCCTCAGCCCTAAGAGTGCCTCAGGCCCTAAGAGTGCCTCAGACCCTCCATGTGCCTCAGACCCTCCG
>WNGS01124627.1:36311-53490 GCA_020271785.1 Procambarus virginalis | reverse complement strand
GTATCTGTTTGACTCTTTAATCTTCCTGTTCCTCAAACTTCTACTTTTGCTTTCCTAAGGGTGTCATCTCGCCTCCATGTCTCTGCATCCTTTCTTTCCTTATTCATGGTGATCCCCCAGAAACAATTGCAACCATAGATAGTTTATTTTAATTTCCACTATTGCAATTATATCCGGTACTTTTACAGGCTCCATCACTGAGACTCTAACAGTAAATGAGAAAAGGATAGTGGTCCTTGTAGTCTACATTCCTCCACCAAAGAGCAGAAGACCCAGACAGGATTATGATGACACAACAAGAAGTCATGTATAGATGAACTTCAGAGAGCAGCAATAGCCCTCACATAAAAAGAGCAAAACTAACTAGTTATGAGGCATCTAAATCAAAGAGAGAGCGATTGGGAATCAAGGAATCCACGTGGTGGGGAAGAAACGTGGAGAACAAAATTAATGGAAGGTGTAGACAGAAATTTCTTAACACGACATGTGAGGGATGACACAAGAGAAATTGACGATACATCAAAACAATTAAACCCGATCTTTACTCAGGATGAGGAAAACCTCAGAACTTGGAACATGAATACTACTAGGAATCAGTGGTCATTGTGTCCTAGTGTTTGATTATATGACTGGACTTAAAACTATGACCACAAACAGGTGTCACGAAAGAAGACCTGACAATAGAAAAGAGGACCACACACGAGGATAAGATAGTACCTGGGAACTGTACACTGGGTGGAAGAAGTTAGAGGAAAGACAATGCAAGAAATGATAACAAAGTCAAATGGAGATGTCAGGAGGCTGAAGACTGTCATACCAACAATAAGTGAAAATGTATGAGAGAATATAGTAACTTAAGGGTTAATGTACAGTGCCAAGGAGCAAGAATGAATAGCAGGAGAGAGTGAAGGAAGTACAGAGGTCAAAGGACAATGAGAAGAGGAATAGGCCCAAAGGAGCAAGGAACCAATACATAAATATAAAAAGAGCATCGAAAAGAAATTATGATAACGATATTGCTATCAAATCAAAGAAACAACCAAGAAAATACTAGTCATATAAAAACGAAAATGACATTGAACGACCAAATGACAAGACTAGAAGCTAAAAATGACATATACAGAAACTGACAAGGAAACCTGCGAGGTACTGAACGCCAGTTTCCACGGAGTGTTCACAACCGAGCCTGAGCAGCTCCCAATGTTAGAAGAGGAGATGACCCAAGATGAGAGATAAACAAATATTAAGGTGACAACAGAGGAAGTAAAGAAACAACAAGCATCACTGGACGACACTAAAGTTGTTGGACCAGACAATGTATCACCCTTGATGTTAAACCAGGCAGAGCACGCCCTCAGAGTGCCTCACGCCCTCAGAGTGCTTCACGCCCTCAGAGTGCCTCACGCCCTCAGAGTGCTTCACGCCCTGAGAGTGCCACAGGCCCTAAGAGTGCCTCAAACCCTAAGAGTGCCTCAGGCCCTAAAAGTGCCTCAAGCCCTAAGAAGTCCTCACAGTGCCTCAGGCCCTAAGAGTGCCTCAGACCCTCCATGTACCTCAGACCCTCCGAGTGCCTCAGACCCTCCGAGTGCCTCAAGCCCTCAGAGTACCTCTGGCAAAGATTTTCAATGAGTGTGGGGGAAACACTCCAGCATATAATCTGATATAATAGTAATATAAATAATTTATCTAAAAATATTAGAAAAGTGGACTGTAAAACTTCTACATAATATTTAGATTATTTTCCCTGCACGTCCTTTGGGGGGTAGAATCATTAATGCTGAGACTACCTTTCGCATATAAATATTAAATTATTTGGTGACAAATTTCATTTATAAATTTTAATCATATAGTTAGTACACAAACTACAAGATTATAATTAGAAACAAAGTCTTAGCTGTCAAGCAGTTCAGGTAGAATGCGTCAAACAGCTTCCCGTAACCAGTCTAATTTTGTTTGATCGTGATGACTTGGCAGACATAGGGTTCACTGGAAGCGGTGATCCTCCTTCATAGATAAATTCCACTCTGTGAAATTAATAGTATGTAATTTCTACATGACAACAAATATTTCCACTAATACACATTGAAAGGGGTGTTGACTGACAGATAAACAGAGATATAATTTATTAAATTGATTTAAATCAATCTCCAGTATATATTGCCTAGTAAATCAAACAAGATTAGACTGGGTTTAATTCGGTTTATATAAATAATAATTCTCATAGAAACTGGACGGTTGATGTAACAGCGGCATAAATGTTAGTGAGAATTTGGTTGTACTACGTTACTGGTTAGTAGGGTTAGTAAGTTTAATTTCCTAGTACAATAAATTTATCTTATCGTACTACGGGTTAGTATTTGGGTGTTGGAAATTTCCGACATTAACTCTCAAAGTTAAAGGAAAGTTGCTCAGCTGTTGGAAGAAGTGACCCACTTAAAGAGTATTAGAGATATCAACAAACACCAACATGGCTTTAGGGAACGGAAATCATGCCTAACAAACCTTCTGGAGTTCTATGATAAAAGAAAGTAACAAGAATGAGGCAGGGCAGAGAAGGATAGGTAGATTGCGAATTTATGGACTGTCAAAAAAAGTCTTTGACGCAGTACCACACAAGAGATTACTGTACAATCTTGAGAGGCAGGCAGAAGTAATGGGAAAAGCCCTAACCTGGGTAAAGAATTACCTAACAGGCAGAAGCCAGAGAGAAACATTAAGGGGCGAGAAGTCCTACTGGTGAATAGAAACAATTGGAGTACCTTAAGAATCGGTGCTGGGACCAGTTCTACCGTGTTTCTCACATATATAAATAACCTATCTACAGGAGTTGAGTCTTATATGTTGATGTTCGTGGATGATGGAATATTAATGAGACGAGTTGTGACATATAAGGATTGTAGCATCCTCCATGAGACTTTAACAAGTTGCAGAGATTGTCGGATAAATGTCTATTAGAGTTTACCACGACCAAGTTTAAAAGTGATGGAAATGGGAACAGTTAACGGAGCCGAAAGAGACAGTACACAGTGAAGGGAAATTACCTCCCCGTAACGAACCTAGAAAAATACCTGGGAGTGGACGTATCACCAAGACTAACTCCAGAGGCTCATAATAATAGGATGACGTCAGCAATATGCTCTACATTAGCAAAAGTTAAAACAACATTCAGGAACCTAAATAAGGAGGCATTTAGACCACTGTACATCACCTACATGAGACCTGTCTTAGAGTATGCCGGCCCATCATGGAACCCCTTCCTAACAAATAAGGAAACTCGAAAGATTCAGAAGTTTGGAATGAGGCTCGTCTCAAAACTGCGAGGGATAGGAAGACTTAAGAACTAAACCTCACGACGCTAAAAAAAAAAAAAGGGAGGAGAAGGGCGACATGATAGAGATGTATAAAATACTTAGGGGGATTAAGAGATTGGAACGAGATGAAATGTTCGCAATGAACACCAATAGTATAAGAGGACACGGTGGAACCTTGAGACTCACAGGAGTCTTAAAGATGCTAAAAAGTTTTCCTTTAGCATTAAAGTAATGGGAAAATGGAATGACCTAAAGGAGCAGGTTGTGGAAGCTGACTCCATTCATAATTTTATAAGTATATATGATACGGAAGTAAGTTAGTAATCATTGCATTATACAACCATCGGTTGGAAAAGCAGGATCCAAGAGTGAACGCTCGATCTTGCAGGCCAACCAGTCCTCGGACCAAGTCCATTCCATCCATCGGTCGACCCCAATGACGCATTCATCAATATTAACATGTTGATCATTCAAAACAGGAATTTTATCAATATAAATAAATATTATTTTAAAAATGTATTAGAATATTGTACATAGGCACTGGTTAGGTTAGATGTTTAGGTTCTGTTGGCGATTATTTGTATTTGTAGTACGTGGGTGAAGCATTTACAGTGTTCTGGTTCGAACAAAATTCGTCAGTGAAGCACTTGTTCCGAAAGTGTTCGAACGTCATCAATTGGAATGGACTTTGGGTCTTTATTTAGAGGACGGGCTGTTCAGGTTCAAACAAGGCTCGTTCCTAAGCAAATATGAGTGAGCTATGAAGAAAGACTGAGGGAACTGGACCTCACTACAATCGAGGAAAGAAGGAATAGGGCAGACATGATAACGACGTACAAATACTAAGGGGGATTGACAAAATAGAGATAGGAGCCCTGTTCAGAGTGAGGAACAGTAGAAGGTGAGGACATAATTGGACACAACTGGAAACACAGATGAGTCACAAGGATGCCAGAAAACACTTTTTCAGTCTAAGATTTGTATATAAATGAGTCACTGAACTAATGATGGTCGAAAGGTGGGATAATAAGGGCGCCTGACAGCTGAGTGGACAGCACTTCGGATTCATAGTCTTGAGGTTCCGGGTTCGAACCCCCCCGGTACAGGCGGAGACAAATGGGCAAAATGTTTCTTTCACCCCTGATGCCCCTGTTGCCTAGCAGTAAAATAGGTACCTGGGAGTTAGACAGCTACTACGGCCTGCTTCCTGGGGTGTGTAACAAAAAGGAGTCCTGGTCGAGAACCGGGCCGCGGGGACGCTAAGCCCCGAAATCATCTCAAGATAACCAAGATGACTCAAGATACGAGCAGATGCTCGATCCTGCAAGCACAGCTAGGTGAGTACTCACATTATAGCTAATGAACCTACTGTAATTCCATGATAAAGTAACAGAAAATATCAGGATAGAGAGGTTGTATAGACTGCATGCTTTTAAACTTGCAAAAAGCCTTTGACAAAGTACCACACAAGAGACTTTTGGTAGTGGTACTCTCTACTCCAGGTAAGAGAGTACCTAACAGGCAGGAATCAGTGATTCCTGCCTGTTATAGAGTCACAGTGAGGGATGAAAAGTCATACTGGTGTAAGGTAACGAGCGGAGTACCTCAAGGATCGGTGTTGGGACCCATACTATTTCTCCTCTATATTAATGACCTGTCAACAAGACTTGAGGCAGATATATTCATGTTTGCAGGCGATGCAAAATTAATGAGAAGACTTGAGACAGATGAGAATTGCAAGAGTCATCAAGATGACTTAAACAAGCTGCAGAGATGGACCGAGAAGTGGCTACTGGAGTTCAGGACTGCCAAGTGTAAGGTGATAGAAACAGTCGTCAGGAGACGAGCAGAACGTCACACGATGAAGAGAAACTGCCTCCCAGTAACGACTCGAGATAAAGACCTGGGAGTCGACATAAAACCAAATCTAACTTAATAGTATAATGTAAGAAGCATATTCTACACCAGCATAAGTCAGTACATCCTTCAGGAACCTATAAATAAGTTGTAGAGTACATCGTCCCAACGTGGACCCCGCATCTCAGAGAGTACATAAAGCACAGATCACAGAGCTCATCCATTCCATCAATCGATCAACCACATGCAGAAAAGTATGGAAATTGAATGAAATAAAGGAGCAGGCTGTAATGACAAATTCCATTCCTAATTTGAAAATAGATATGATAGGAAAATTGGTCAGGAGTCATTGCTGTAGACAACCGGCAGCTAGGAGGGCGGGGTTCAAGAGCTAAAGCTCGGTCATGGAGGCACAAGTAGGCAAGTACAAACAGATGAGTACACACACACACACACATACTGCTCGTAAGGGGGCCTGAAGGCTGAGTGGACAGTGCTCGGGATTCGTAATCCTAAGGGTCCAGATTCACTCCCCGGCTATGGGGGAAACAAATGGGCAAAGTTTTTTTCACCCTGATGCACCTCTTCACCTAGCAGTAAAAAGGTATCTGGGAGTTAGACAGCGGCTACGGGCTGCTTCCTGTGGGTGAGTGTGTGTGTAGGGGGGGGAGGGGGGCTGGAGGAAAAAAAATCAATTGATTATGTGGAAAAAAAACGCCAGGATTGATTTATGAGGAGAACAACTTAGGACTTAAACTGCATTAAATTAAAAATTACTGTATGCAATTTTCATAAAACTAAAAGTCTTTAGGTAGGGTTGTAAATCATACTCCTCAAGTCTTAATAATGATAATGAACTGTAGGGGGCAGGTGGGACTCTAAGGGTGAGTGAAGTTGTTGATTGGAGATCTACAACCACCTGCAGAGATTTCAACCCATCAGCTTGTATTGTTACACAAGGATAAGAACTAAATAACTTTGTTCTGAGACTGAACTCTGGTTGTGTTCAAGATCAAGGATCTGAACACTATACATAGTCTAGCCTAGCTCTGTAATTATTATTACAACAGCCAATAATCACATACTATTAAACAAACAATTTGTATTATAGAGGAATGATATACATATACAGTTATACAATCAAAGGATCATATATGTGGGCCAAGTACTGGTATCCAGGTATAAGAATTATGTTCAGTGTAATAAACTATTAATAACTTGGTTAGCAATTGATAAATAATGTATGTATGTGATCAATTATATATATATATATATATATATATATATATATATATATATATATATATATATATATATATATATATATATATATATATATATATATATATATATATATATATGACTGAAAACTCACACCCCAGAAGTGACTCGAACCCATACTCCCAGGAGCAACGCAACTGGTAACTACAGGACGCCTTAATCAGCTTGTATGGAGTATGGGTTCGAGTCACTTCTGGGGTATGAGTTTTCAGTCGCATATAGTCCTGGGGACCATTCAGGCTTGTTTGCATTTGTGTTCCTCACGTGTGCCCCAAAGAATGAGGTGATTTGATAAAATGCTATGCCCAAGATAACCATCCGAGTGCCGGCGGGGAAGTGGTTCAAATAGCTTCGGCTATCACTTCCTTATGTCCGGTCGTGATGGTCAAGCGGATTAAGGCGTCCTGTAGTTACCAGTTGCGTTGCTCCTGGGAGTATGGGTTCGAGTCACTTCTGGGGTGTGAGTTTTCAGTCGCATATAGTCCTGGGGACCATTCAGGCTTGTTTGCATTTGTGTTCCTCACGTGTGCCCCAAAGAATGAGGTGACTTGATAAAATGCTATGCCCAAGATTACCATCCGAGTGCTGGCGGGGAAGTGGTTCAAATAGCTTCGGCTATCACTTCCTTATGTCCGGGCGTGATGGTCAAGCGGATTAAGGCGCCCTGTAGTTACCAGTTGCGTTGCTCCTGGGAGTATGGGTTCGAGTCACTTCTGGGGTGTGAGTTTTCAGTCGCATATAGTCCTGGGGACCATTCAGGCTTGTTTGCATATATATATATATATATATATATATATATATATATATATATATATATATATATATATATTTCTTATATTTTTTTCACTGTTGATGGTAATTAAAAAATCGATTCTCCAAAGTTCATTTTATTCTAGTCTGACGCGACACTTGAGCGCGTTTCGTAAAACTTATTACATTTTCAAAGACTTTAGTTTACACATACACAACTATAACTGAACAGAGTTTAAACAGCTTTGACTTTCTTTTTTTACCTGCATTTGGGTGAGGTGACATGTTACAATGGTTTTGGATGAGGTGAAAAACAAACTTTCAACACAACACAGAACACGAAACAACGGGTATAAGCTAAAGGGAAGAATAGAAGTAACTGCAGAGGGCCTATTGGCCCATATTTCTTGATGCTTCTATATTGGAGCGGAGTTTTGAAGTAGGTAGAATATAATTGTGCGTAAATTGGCTGTTGATTGCTGGTGTTGACTTCTTAATGTGTAGTGCCTCGCAGATATCTAGCTGCCTGCTATCGCTGTATCTATCGATGATTTCCGTGTTTTTTGTTAAGACTTCTCTGGTGATGGTCTGATTGTGGGAAGAGATTATATGTTCCTTGATAGAGCCCTGTTGCTTATGCATCGTTAATCGCCTGGAAAGAGATGTTGTTGTCTGGCCTATATACTGAGTTCTTTGGGGCTTACCGTCCCCAAGTGGGCATTTGAAGGCATAGACGACATTGGTCTCTTTCAAAGCGTTCTGCTTTGTGTCTGGAGAGTTTTTCATGAGTAGGTTGGCAGTTTTCTTGGTTTTATAGTAAATCGTCAATTGTATCTTCTGATTTTTGTCTGTAGGGATAACGTTTCTATTAACAATATCTTTCAGGACCCTTTCCTCCGTTTTATGGGCTGTGGTAAAGAAGTTCCTGTAAAATAGTCTAATAGGGGGTACAAGTGTTGTGTTAGTTGTCTTTTCAGAGGTTGCATAGCGTTTCACTTTCCTTCTTATGATGTCTTCAACGAAACCATTGGAGAAGCCGTTGTTGACTAGGACCTGCCTTATCCTACAGAGTTCTTCATCGACTTACTTCTATCCTGAGCTGTGGCTGAGAGCACGGTCGACATAAGCGTTAACAACACTCCTCTTGTACCTGTCTGGGCAGTCACTGTTGGCATTGAGGCACATTCCTATGTTTGTTTCCTTAGTGTAGACTGCAGTGTGGAAACCTCCGCTCCTTTTCACGACTGTTACATCTAGAAAGGATAGTTTCCCATCCTTCTCCATCTCGTATGTGAAACGCAACACGGAATTCCGCTCAAATGCCTCCTTCAGCACTTGCAGATGTCTGACATCAGGTACCTGTGTAAAAATGTCGTCAACATACCTGCAGTATATGGCCGGTTTCAAGTTCATGTTGACTAAGACCTTTTGTTCGATGGTACCCATGTAGAAGTTCGCAAACAGGACGCCTAGGGGAGAACCCATGGCGACCCCATCTACTTGCTTATACATGTTCCCATCCGGGCTCAAGAAGGGTGCCTCTTTAGTACAAGCTTGGAGTAGTTTCCTTTTCGGTCATATTTAATAATATATGTTTACAGGAAAGACTGCTACCAAAATATACTAATATATATATATATATAAATATATATATATATATATATATATATATATATATATATATATATATATATATATATATATATATATATATATATATATATATATATATATATAGTTATTACATTCTTGTATTTCAGTGTTGGCTGATGATGCAAAACTAATGAGGGTTGAGACACATGAAGAGTGTAAGATTCTTCAGGATAACTTGAACAGATTGCAGAGCTGGTCCGAGAAGTGGCTAATACAGTTCAACACTAGCAAGTGCAAGATGATGGAAATGAAGACTGGAGCCAGGAAAAAAAGACCTGGGAGGAGTGGACATAACACTAAACCTAACTTCATAGTCTCATATAAATAACATAACGTCAGCCACATACTCCACTCTGGCAAGTCAGCACATCCTTCAGAAACTTGAATAAGGAGGCTTATAGATCACCGAATACCGCCTATGCGAGGCCAGTCTTAGAGTATGCTGCCCCATCGTGGAACCTCCATCTTATAAAACTTATATGGATTGTATACCGAAAAGCTATAGAAGTTTGCAACAAGACTCGTCCCAGAGCTGCGAGGGATGAGGTACGAAGACAGACACCTGACCACGTTAGAAAGGAAAGAGAGAGAGAGAGAGAGAGAGAGAGAGAGAGAGAGGAGAGAGAGAGAGAGAGAGAGAGGAGAGAGAGAGAGAGAGAGAGAGAGGAGGAGAGAGAGAGAGAGAGAGAGGGGGGGCGATATGATACAGACGTATAAAATACTGAGACGGATTGACAAGGTGGAAAACAGGGGAAATGTTTACAGTGAATGTCAACCAAAACAAGAGGGCACGGATGGAAGATTGAGATTCAGATGTATTATAGAGATGTACAAAGTTTTAGTGTAAGGTAGTGAGTAAATGGAAAGATGTAAAGGGCAGGTTGTAGAGGCTAATTCCATTCATAACTTTAAAAGAGGTATGATAGAGAAATAGGTCAGGAGACATTGCATTAGACAACTAACGGCTAGAAAAGCGGGGTCCAGAGCCAGAACTCGATCCTGCAGGCACAAATAGGAAGTACACACACACACAGGCCCGGCCAAGCAACTAAGACAAGCTGTCATAAGTTATGGCCTCCCAGCGCCCAGGCCATTAATCAACTCCCTCACAGACAGTCCACAAAAATACACCACTGTCCATGTGATGTCTACGATACCACATATAGACAAGTCTAATGCAGTACATCCAAGTAAATAAGATTAAGCTTTTGCTAGATATTTACAATAGCTTTCATAACAATTTCATTAATTTACGATGAATGAATGTTTTTCTCAGTCATTACCAAGGGATTCTTGACATAAGTCCGACATCTCGGGAGCTCAATCTTAGTAACATATTTTATGAACATAAATGTAAATATAAACGTTAAATCTGTATAAACTATGTGCTATGGTAAATGTTACCCTCACAGTAGACTAGGACTGTGCTGGGTGTGGCCTACACTCTCAGTGACCACAGTAAATGTTAACCTCACAGTAGGCTGGGACAGTGCTGGGTGTGGCCTACACTCTCAGTGACCACAGTAAATGTTAACCTCACAGTAGGCAGGACAGTGCTGGGTGTGGCCTAACCACAGTAAATGTTAACCTCACAGTAGGCTGGGACAGTGCTGGGTGTGGCCTACACTCTCAGTGACCACAGTAAATGTTAACCTCACAGTAGGCTAGGACAGTGCTGGGTGTGGCCTAACCACAGTAAATGTTAACCTCACAGTAGGCTGGGACAGTGCTGGGTGTGGCCTACACTCTCAGTGACCACAGTAAAATGTTACCCTCACAGTAGGCTAGGACAGTGCTGGGTGTGGCCTAACCACAGTAAATGTTAACCTCACAGTAGGCTGGGACAGTGCGGGGTGGCCTACACTCCTAGTGATATGATAACACGAGTTGACTATCGGTCAAATCATCTACATAAAAGGTTCAATCTTAGCTCCGTCCTGGTGTTAATGAATGTAAATGGAATCTTCTGGTGATAAATCATTTGACAGTTGAACATTGCTGCCAATAGATGCTTTTAAATTTCGCTTCACTTGTCTTATTTAATTCCGTCGCTGACACGTTTTTAAGTTTTGCCCCGTGGGTGAGTTGTTGGGCAGCGCCACTCATCTAGTGAGTGGACACACCGCTATAGTGACAGTATTGGGCAGCGCCACTCATCTAGTGAGTGGACACACCGCTATAGTGACAGTATTGGGCAGCGCCACTCATCTAGTGAGTGGACACACCGCCATAGCAGCATGTACAACACTACTCAATAGGAAGAAAACCCGTTGGGTTGTTCATCCAGTCACTTGTACCCAGACACACTGGGACTTGCTTAACTGTCTCAAGTGAACAGCTTATCAAACAAGAAGATTAATATTTGTCAACCATTAAAAAACTTACGTTATCTTGCGGGTGCAAATTTGGGGAATCTTTTGAAAACAGCAATTATATTTGACTGAGAGTAGACAAGTTTTCCTCACCTGTTCCCCTAATATTCCCAGCTTGGGTAAGCAAATAATTGAGAGGATAAAAAGCACCGAGAATGGAAGACCGCGAAGTCCCGTCTGCGTCGCCAGATACTGAAAAGTTACAAAATAGCACATAAAGATGTCACTCCCAGAACAACAAGACATAAGATGAGCGTCATGGGTAATATTGGCTCACCAAGGAGTCTATCTAGAGACTAGTGACCAGAGAGACATTTAGAGAGGAAGACTTACGAGTGTCCTGAAGACCGAGACATTCAACAAGGAGGTCCAGCACTAAGTGGGAAAATGGAGTTGAGGCAATAAAGATCAGGGCATCGTTCCATTAAATGCCCTTGAGTTAAGGGCGTGGGGGAGCGATGCATTTTTTTGTATTTTCTACCACAGACGTGGCCACACATTTACAGTACTAACCAGCATATATACATTTTCTTCTTTCCTCCATGGACAGTATTAGAGATGTGTTAAACATATACTTCAGGGGTTTATTGAACAATCAACCACAGAACGTCATTCGGTGCTTCTAAAATGCTAAGCTAACCTACATACGTAAATACATAGATATACAGACTTACGTATGCCCTACATAAAGTGTTCGATGTGTCTTTTTACATAGTGTTATTAATGTGCATTTACAAAGGTGAAATGTAATTCTGATCAGCTTCCATATATACTTTATACACATACATATACATACACATACACACATATACGTATATATACATACATATATATACACACATGCATTCACATACATATGTCTCTTTTACTCTGACAGGGTGAGATAGTTGATAGAGAAACTAGTGTGCAATTAAGCATTTAATCACTGAAGGTGATTAAGGTGCTTTTACAAGCTCAGATTATATAGTTACATCACATACATACATACATACATACATACATACATTGTATAATTGATACATTACATGGTCAATCTTGGGTACAAGTCCAATATATCATCAAGTGTTCCAGTACTCATATAGTAATTACACAGTTCAGCATACCTCAGCCCAGGAGGGCGAATGTCAGCCAGTATGGGACATTCTACAATATAATGTTCAAGAGAGTGCATGTTTTCTCTTTCACAAAGTTGACACATTGTGTACTCGACATTTGAGTTTTGAGAAAGCTGCCAGATACGTCTATATCCCAGGAGTATTCTGGCCACTATAACATCACATTGCCGGGTTCTTGTTCTATTAGTCCCATATGTGAATGTCTCTTCACGATATCTATCATAATATTTAATGCTACAACTTTCAGGCCTTTGTGAATTTGTTAGGTTTGTGAGATCTTCATTAGATATTTGTTTAAGTATTCTTTTTGTCACTGCTAATGAAACACCCATATCAATTTCTACCACTGGTTTTCTACCGGCTGTCTTTGCAAGCATATCAACAGTGTCATGCCAACATGTGATGGTCTCCATAGGAATTTAATTTCAAATCTGTTTTCTTTAGCAGCTGAAACATATATTCGAATATCACTGACTATTTTTTGGGTGTCACTACTATGTGCGTTCAATGCCAGGAGTGCACTCTGCGAGTCACAGTTTATAAGTCCACTGCCTTTGTCATTTAAAAATTCGGTGGCAAGGTATATATATGTGCCTGCAAGTTCGGTTTGAGTTGGACTTGCCCAGTCATTGACGCGCTTCATTGCTGTATGTACGAGAGTAGATTGTTCAAATATATTACATGCGCAACGGGTACATCATCCATCTTCTTCTACAGAGCCGTCGGTATAGCACTGATACACATCGTTACCCATACTCTGAATACTCTCAATGATGCTTTTCAGTGTTAACTGTTTAAATAATGTAGAGTGTACACTATCTTTCTTGGGCGCATTTACAAAATCACCTCAAAGATCCCAGTTATCCCATGGAGTAATTGGTTGATTAATCATTAATTGAGTTGGGTACATATTTAATATTTTGATGGAGTTGGCTACCTTGTAGAACCAAAATACATTATCAGATTTCGTTCTTCTTCTATAGACCTCAGGTGAGTGCAGCATATTAGAAAGTTTAGCTTGAAACTTCATGTGTTGCCGAGATCTACTCAATGCCTTCACGCCGAAAACTGTGCTAATAGACAAAATTCTCTCACTTATGGGTAGGTAATTTTAACTCTGCTCTCAAATTCACTATTCTCGTTGACTTTGGAGCCCCAAGGATGAGACGAATAGCTTCATTTTGCAAGGTTTCAAGAGATTTCAGCTCTTTGTTTGTATACAGTGTGAGATGTAGAGCATTGTAGTCAATCACAGAGCGTATAAATGATACATAAAACATTCTAGCAAGTCTCCAGTTAATTCCAAGATTGACACCAACAAGGACCCGCAAGGGCTTTAATATCTCCCACAGTCTCCTCTTGAGCGTTATAAGGACCCCTGTATAAGGAATCTCTTGACAGGAAATATGACAGGCAAGACTTTCTTCCTTAGCATGGACTTCAGCATGTTCATTGGAGGTAACACCAATATGTCTTAAATTTGCTTAGGATGAGAACCAGCCAGTGTTACGTGTCGATCACCACAGGATGCAAAAGGTCAAAGTCTCCAGAGGAATGAGGACACTTGTCAGCGTCAATCAAAATGACGATGGAACATAAATACACTGAACCCTTCGCTTTATCCTTATCCTCCCCAAGTGCGCTACTCTCCCCCTCCCCAGGAGCCGCATGTCATGGGCAGGCTCAACAACCAGATAAAAGAACAACGGCCAATATACGGGTGCAGGCACGACGAGTGCCGGAGACGCAAAGCAACGATGGGAGCACTCCGCGTGGACACACAGCAGGCAGGATAGAGGAGCAGACGACACCCAAGCCCACCCGCGTCCGGCCCACACAACCGACAGTCAATACATCAAGGAACCACCCATGAAGGGGTTCAGCGTCGGTAGTTTACATTCAGTTAATTAAAACAGGATTACGTTAACAAACGTTAATCAGAGTTTTCTGGACGGCGGTCCTAGTCATATTTAACGACAAGGATCAATCGCAGAGCAGTCTGGCTGAAGCTGAACGATGAGGGACAATCACAGAAAGGTCTGGCTGACGCCATACATCAAGGACTAATCACAAAAGCGTCTGGGTGACACCAATTATCAAACACTATTCACAGAACAGTTTGGGTGACATCATACACCAAGGACTAATCACAGAACAGTTTGGGTGACATCATACACCAAGAACCAATCACAGAAAAGTCTGGACTCTGGGTTACATTATTCGCCTACACGATGAAATTGGTCCAATCCCAAAAAAATCTAAATTACCACAGAGAAAAATGATAAAATATACAAGTCGACAATGTCAAAACTCGACAAAATATTTATATGAAGCAGGAGAGAAGTGACTTAACAACAATGTTATACAACAATGCAGTTCTAGATACCGGACGCCTGCATTCCCACTTTGACCAAAACCTCGACCACAGCGGGAGGCTGCCAAGTGGTCTTGAGCTGCCGTTGCTCAGGTAAGTGTCTATGATGGTGGCACTCAAGTGTAAACATTGATGAGTACTTCATGAGTGACAATACAACTTTTGCCAATGAACGATTTGTCTTGGTCTGCTGAGTGGTCCTGAGTAATGATGTCTTGGTCTGCTGAGTGGTCCTGAGTAATGATGTCTTGTTCTGCTGAGTGGTCCTGAGTAATGATGTCTTGTTCTGCTGAGTGGTCCTGAGTAATGATGTCTTGGTCTGCTGAGTGGTCCTGAGTAATGATGTCTTGTTCTGCTGAGTGGTCCTGAGTAATGATGTCTTGGTCTGGTGAGTGGTCCTGAGTAATGATGTCTTGGTCTGCTGAGTGGTCCTGAGTAATGATGTCTTGGTCTGCTGAGTGGTCCTGAGTAATGATGTCTTGGTCTGCTGAGTGGACCTGAGTAATGGTGTCTTGGTCTGGTGAGTGGTCCTGAGTAATGATGTCTTGGTCTGGTGAGTGGTCCTGAGTAATGATGTCTTGGTCTGCTGAGTGGTCCTGAGTATTGATGTCTTGGTCTGCTGAGTGGTCCTGAGTAATGATGTCTTGGTCTGCTGAGTGGTCCTGAGTATTGATGTCTTGGTCTGCTGAGTGGTCCTGAGTAATGATGTCTTGGTCTGCTCAGTGGTCCTGAGTATTGATGTCTTGGTCTGCTGAGTGGTCCTGAGTAATGATGTCTTGGTCTGCTGAGTGGTCCTGGGTAATGACGTCTTGGTCTTTGACCCTTGTTAAGGTCAAATCACTCCAGGATAATCGCAGGTTGTAACGGTATAATTATGGTGTGGAGGTCCTCCTGGCCAGGAGGGACGTTGTGTACATGGTCACCCGTCCAGGTACTGAACCGACCCATCAGTGGTGCCACCATTATGAAGGTACACAAACTACACTCGGTATTATTATCATAACGAATAATAATATTATTAATAATAATATCCATTATTGTAATTATTGTCATTTGATAAGATTCTAATTATTATAATAATTATTGTTCCATCTCTCATATCGTCTCGTCATATCGAAGCTCACAAGAGTCAAACTTGTATAAATATGCAGGAATGAGAACTTTATCAACAATGAGTTATAAATATGTGGTTGAGAAGCTGGTAATACCAAACAAGGACTTCCTCAATACAAGGCTGGACCTCTACACTTATATTGGTACAAAATGTAACCTTCGTGAAGCTAAAATTATTATCTGTCAGGATAATGATTCGCCTGTATTCTGGCAGCGCCCACTACCAGTAATATATTCACCATCACCACTACACAATGGTCATACCCATAATAAAACATTATAATGAGCTACATTCTTCATAGATCATGTGAGAGGGTAATATCCTACAGGGTCACCATGAGACAACATGGGAGAGGGTAATATCCTACAGGGTCACCATGAGACAACATGGGAGAGGGTAATATCCTCCAGGGTCACCATGAGACAACATGGGAGAGGGTAATATCCTACAGGGTCACCATGAGACAACATGGGAGAGGGTAATATCCTACAGGGTCACCATGAGACAACATGGGAGAGGGTAATATCCTACAGGGTCACCATGAGACAACATGGGAGAGGGTAATATCCTACAGGGTCACCATGAGACAACATGGGAGAGGGTAATATCCTCCAGGGGTCATCTTGACCCTACATGGGGGGGGTAGTATCCTCCAGGGGTCATCTTGACCCTACATGGGGGGGGGGGGGGGGGGTAGTATCCTCCTGGGGTCATCTTGACCCTACATGGGGGGGGCGGGGGGGTAGTATCCTCCAGGGGTCATCTTGACCCTACATGGGGGGGGGGTAGTATCCTCCAGGGGTCATCTTGACCCTACATGGGGGGGGGCGGGGGGGTAGTATCCTCCAGGGGTCATCTTGACCCTACATGGGGGGGGGAGGTAGTATCCTCCAGGGGTCATCTTGACCCTACATGGGGGGGGAGGTAGTATCCTCCAGGGGTCATCTTGACCCTACATGGGGGGGGTAGTATCCTCCAGGGGTCATCTTGACCCTACATGGGGGGGGGCGGGGGGGTAGTATCCTCCAGGGGTCATCTTGACCCTACATGGGGGGGAGGTAGTATCCTCCAGGGGTCATCTTGACCCTACATGGGGGGGGGAGGTAGTATCCTCCAGGGGTCATCTTGACCCTACATGGGGGGGGGAGGTAGTATCCTCCAGGGGTCATCTTGACCCTACATGGGGGGGGGAGTTAGTATCCTCCAGGGGTCATCTTGACCCTACATGGGGGGGGGGTAGTATCCTCCAGGGGTCATCTTGACCCTACATGGGGGGGGGAGGTAGTATCCTCCAGGGGTCATCTTGACCCTACATGGGGGGGGGGAGGTAGTATCCTCCAGGGTCATCTTGA